>BQNB010127860.1:0-19372 GCA_026074375.1 Tanacetum coccineum | reverse complement strand
GAAATCGGACAAACCGTAAAAAACAAACGAAAACGTAAAAAACAGACGGAAACGTAAGAAATCGAACGAAAACGTAAAAAAATGGAAGAAAACGTAAGAAATTGGACGAATATGTAAGAAATCGGACGAAAACGTAGAATACGTACACTTTTGATGACTTGGCAGACCACATCATTAGTTTGCAGGTCAAGCAGGTGGGAAAAAAAGTTTGTGACCATATTAGCACGAAATTGAAAGTTGAGGTACCATATGAGCAATTTTTTAGTACACGTACCATATGGGCACATTTGAGAAAGTACGCGACTATTTAATGCCAAAAACCCTTCATAAAATACCTATGTATTGTGACTCAAAGGCATCCATAGCCATCTCGTGCAATCCAGTCCAGCATTCTCGTACCAAGCACATCGATGTCAGATATCACTTCATAAAGGAACAGGTTGAAAAGGTTATTATTGAATTATTCTTTGTCAGAACTGAATACCAATTAGCTGACATGTTTACTAAAGCCTTACCCGAAGATAGGTTTAAGTATCTCGTCAGACGACTCGGTATGAGATGTTTGGCTCCAGAAGAACTGGAGGTTCTGGCAAACGAATCTACTTGATCCATCAAACATCGAATCTGTAAATATTTTTATTTTTCTCTTTATTTTGATTTATAAATATTTTTGAAAAAAGAAAATACAAAAATATAAAACCAACAAAAAGAAATAGAAAAATATAAAATCTAGAAAAACAAAATATATAATCAGAAAATTTCAAAAATACCAAAGAGAATCGTCTCGACATGTCTCTTGGAATCGATAACATTTACATATCCAGAAATGTTGATTAACATCGACACGGGCGTGTAAATGAAGTTCGAGCAAGAGTTTCAAATGCTTTCAAAACATGTCATTTCTAAATTTTTCTCTATGACTTATGTACACATCAGTGCATAACTCGGACCCGAATATAATAGGGGAGTGTACGTTTCAGTGCGCTTACTCTTTATATAGAAGAGAAGTCTTCTATCATGGTTTTTTAAAAACCGTTGAACACAATTTTTCAAAAAAAAACTTTCAATGTCAAATTGTCTACAATATAATTTGTGGTATCTTTTCATAAAAAATGGTATTTGTTAAAATTGTGTGTTCAACACTCCCTTCCTCAATATATTTAACAATTGGTACAATATTTAATAATTATAAGTGGTACAATTGGTAAAATGAATGCTCAACAATGTCATCGTAACAAGTGAATCAATTTCTGAGCGAGAGCTTTTACAACAAAAGCCTTTTAATGTATTTTTGATACATCTCAAAAATGTCAATTTTATGTATCCAAAAACATTTTGTGAAATTAAAATATGAAAATTATAATATCAATTAATAATATACATTGTTCACTAAGGCATCTCACTCCGTCTTTAACATTGTGTGGTGTCATATTATTTTTTCATTCCAATGTCAAGTTTTAATAAATCTTGGTATCCCACATATATTGTTGAAGGGGAGCAATCTAAAAAATAAATTCATGCAATATCGTGATATAATTTTTCTCCCCGTGGAATTTTTTATGTCATAAATTTTAATCAATTGGTATTTCAAATACTAAATGTTTTATTATTTAGAATAAAGGGAAAAAATGTAATTAAAATGTGATATAAAAGAATGTGATCTTTAAGACTCTAAGTGCAACTCTTTCCTTCATGTGCAAAACAATTTCGAATCTCAATGCACATGTGTAGGGGGAGTATTTCAAAATGTCATAAAAAGGTTTTTATGGTTCGATCTCTATACCCAACAAATCTCACGACGTCAATGAAGTCATAAGGTGGTTAAGGTTAGGTATAAGTCCTATGATCCAACCAGAACCAGAGGGATCTACCCAAGGACAATCCATAGTTAGAAATAGCAGTCCTTAGGTATGATTGGAGATGAATGTGAATAAGGGAAGAATGCCGACTAAGATTGAGCTAACACTGGAACAATCACAACAAGGTGTTAGTAATGACGTCTTGGTAAGCATTGAAGGGGTTGAAGAATGAAAAAGAAATGTATGGATAAAGGGTGAAAACAAAGCAGCCCTCCACACAACTTAGGCAGAAACCGGGTCAATACATAATCTATCAAAATCACAATGATGATTGTTGATATTGAAGAAAGCCGTCATGGACCCAGTGATGCAATGCACAACCCTTCCCAGCCATTCGAGTTTCTCTCAAAAGAAACTTGTCTCATTTGTCACGGAGATACACACGTTATCTATTGACATCTCACTCCGAGATTGTTGATATTGAATAGGTGGCAGTCTGCTCCAGCCTCCGATTACTAAAACCAAAGTGCACAAATCAAGTCTAGAGCCAGAAGAGATCAAATTATAAATCTCATTAGGACACAATGTCAAAATACACTTGTTGAACACCAAAAACAGTTTCACATTTGTAACAAAGAATCCTACGCATATAGCCTTGAGATCTGCCTAGAACATCTGAGTGATTACTTTAAGTATTCACGAAGTGAAGATGGGAAAATCCTGCTTGAGCCAACATCAAACAAGCTCTTGGTAGGTGACTCGCACGATTCTATATGAATCAAACTTGTGTCAACTGGAAAGAAACGATGGTGCGATTCTATGTAAATCAAACATGTTCCAGTAAAATGAATTGACTGTTTAATAAAAAAGATAGTAACTATCTAATTCACTCTTACCGTGTTGTCTACTTTAAGACGCCCCGGTAACAAGAACGGCTAGTACAGCTGCGAAACCCTGTCAAGAAAATTTATATGAATTCTATCTGATCACAGACAGTATTTATACCGATTAACGGGGAACCATGGTTACTGCAACCGTATTCGATCGAAGTTACAAAGACACTTAGTCCCTATAGTTGTTTATTACTATCCTTTTAAATGTAGATTCAAACGTCGGTGTTGCTATCATGTACCAGCGAAGTCGGATTCATTACCACATACTTATACTCAAGCTTTCAAAGTCAATCATTTAACATCAAGATTGTTGATACTAAACTTCCTCAAAGATCTTCAAAGTTAAATCAAGAATCGTATTTTGGGGAGATTGTTAGCCTTATGATAATATAATTTAAACAAGAATGCAACAAGTATGAGTATGTCGGTCAAGTGCACAAGTTGATCAAAAAGAAGAAAATCAAATCAAGATGATTTAAGTCAAGGAGATGATGCAAGATAAAGATCTCAAGAACTCAAAGTCAAAAGATGAAGGCTCAAGATCAAGATCACATAAATGACACCGAAAGAATGTTATTGGTTGTCTCAAGCATGAATGAACAAAGCCATTACAAACAAGAAAAGACCTAGACAAGACAAAAGAAGGCAAAGCTCAAAAGTCAAATCAAATCTTCAACATTGGGAAGATAAGCCAAAACAAGATAACCTCCCTCAAGAATGTCAACATTGGGGTGATCAAAGAAGACCTCAACATTGGGGGAGATTGTTAGCCTTATTTTTATATAAGTCGAACAAGAATGTCGTCGATCGTCTTTGTAATATATAGTCTTGTATTGTAATAGGCTAGTCGGGTTTAACGGGTTTGGACTTTAAGCTCATATTGTCCATGTTTCGGGCTAAAGCCCAACACAAACCAAGCCCGGCCCAAGGAATAGTCCATACGCCTCAAGTAGGGTATGTGCACTGATTACGCTTATAAAATATATAATATATAATACTATGGAAAATTACCAATTTACCCTTGAGGACAAAGGTAAAAAAAGAAACTCTTCACAAATATATATAATATAATATAATACGTATATTAACCGGGAAGTATGATTTCCCGGGTCGTTTTCCCCAACGATTTGTGAAATTGATACTACGCTTGTTGTTTGGACAATGATTTGAATGGGAAGCAATAGTTGATTTGATTAACTACTTTTTAACAATTAAAATAAGCAAATGAAAACAATTAAGCACGAAAAACAAATAACAGATACGAAGAAAACATGACAATAAGCAACTTACGAATGCAAATTTGAAATCTAAACCTAAATTAAGCCTAGCAGTACTAATCAAGCTTAAATAAGCCTAGCAGTACTAATCAAGCTTAAATAAGCCCAGCAGTACTAATCAAGCTTAAATAAGCCTAGCAGTACTAACTTAAATGTTAGTACTGCTAGCTTTAAACTTAAATCTGCTAAACTTCTAAAACTAAATAAGCTAAAAGCAAACCTAGATAAGCTGGAATTTACTTAATCCTAAACTTAATAGTTACTCTAAACTAAAAACAAGCATAGATAGGCAGTCTATAAGCTGAAAAAGAGGGAAAAGCTTAAATAAGCACAGCAGTACTAACTTTTAAGTTAGTACTGCTAGCTTTGAACTTAATACTGCTAATCTTAATAAACTAAATAAGCAATAATGCAGACCTAATTCAGATTAGCAAATTAACTTTTTAAGCTAAAATAAGACCTAAGCTATCTATATTAACCTAAAAATTATTTGTGCAAAGAAAATTGAAAGGTAAAAACTACTTTTGCTTACTAAAATTTAAGCTAGAAAATGGACAGTTTGGTTGTTCTTTATACTGATGCAATTAACCAAAGAGAGACATAAACTTAAATCCAACAAATGCAAGCCTAATGCACTACTAAAACATTTTTTTTGAAACACAAGGCTAAATGAAAATTAAGTAAATTCAACAGCTAGAATTGAACCAATCTTATAATGAAAATAGAACTTTGACAGATATGATCCTATATTAAACTAACCTATTAAAACCTAAATAACTGCTGTCCTAGCTAATAAAACTACCTAAAACATATTTAAATGAGAGATTCGAAATGAGTTTCAAAGTCCAAAAGACCACAAGCAGTACTAACTTATGGTTAGTACTGTTGTGCCAAACACCCCTTTAATTAGACTCAAATCCATTTTAGCTTATGAAAATGAAATTAAAAGCTTAATTTCTAACTACCAGATTATACTTAGATTAAAACAACCTTAATAAGCATGAAACTATAAGCTATAAGCTAAGCTAATTATTTTTAGTTTTTATGATTTATGGAATAGTATGAAGACAGAATGAAATTTAAACTACAAAAGCTGAGAACATGTAACTAGATAATATCAATAAGCACAAGTGGATAAAAATAAGCACAAATAAGCCAGAAGATAAGCAAAATAATAAGTAAATAAGCAACTAATAAGCATATTATAAGCAGAAAAGTAAATCTAAGCTAGGAAACTTAAGACAAGTAAAGTTAATGAAAAACTTACAATCTGTATTAGCAAAACAAAGGCAATAGTGCTCAAGAGAGCTTATCTACTAGCTCTAGCTTATCCTTATTGATAAGCTAGTAAAGTCCTTGGAAGCTCATCCATGGCTAGCTTCCCTTCCATAAGCTTCTTTTTCCAATAATCCAAGGTGATTAAGCTGATTTTAAGATTTAAGTGAATTAAGGACTGAATTAAACTCAATCACAAGCTTATAGACTTGTGAGAGCTTATAAGTAGCTTACGAAATAGTAGCAGCTTATGAGTAGAAAACAACTTATGAAAAACTGAAATAAGGATTTGATTAAAACTCAAATTGGATTACAATGCCTTAAAAACTGAAAGTTACAAATTACTAAAAGGTAAAATTACATTTTAAGATAAAATTGCATAAGCTACAACTAAATTAAGCTAAAAATTCTAAAAGCTAAAACTAGATACGAAAAGATGATCCCGTGTGTGTGAGGATGAAGGGCTATTTATAGCCATCTTCTGAAGCTTCTAGGACCATATCCTGCTCTTCTTGAATCAATCTTGGCCCTTCAATCATTTCTCATCATTGGATGCTCACTCTTGACCCTTGGATTAGATTTTTAGCACACGGATTGCCAGCGTGGCAATCCGTGATGTGACACCTTTGTGTTACTTCTGTGAGTACCTTAAGTACAAATCCCAACATTCCCTTGTGCTTCCTTATCATCCAACGTGGCATTCCTTGTTGGGGATAGACCAATAGGGCGCGTTTGATGATGTATTACTCTGCCCATGTGTACTTTGTCCCATGAATTGTCTTTTCTGTCCCTCAATTGACGTTTGCCCTTTGTTTTTACCTTCGTGGTTAAAGGAAGGAGACGGGTGAACAGTGGTAAAACCACTTTTCCTGCTCGATTTTAACTGAAGGGGGTACGTTTGTATAAGTGTTGACCCGGGCTTATTTTTCTTTGACTTGGGTTTGGGCCAGGTTATAAAGGATTTGGGCCCGGGTTGTGGAGTTTGGATTTGTTATAAAAAGGTAACGGTTGTTATCTTTTATTAATAAAAAGATAACGACTGTTAGGGTATTTAGGGTTTGTTTCGTAATTAAGTTTACCATGAAGGACTGAATTAGTAACTTTGGGATTTGTCTTTTAGTAAGTTGACCATTTGATTTGTTGACCAAGTTTGACTGTAGCTTCCTCCTGGCTTTTTGCATGCTCTTCCATTCTTGTGTTCGTGTTTGCCCGGTTTTATCCGTTTTCTTGTAGTTTTTGCTTTATCCGTACCTGCACCTACAAAACACAAAAACAAGCATATATTTGCCATTTTTATTATGTTTTTGGTCTTTATTGGGTTTATTTTGATATAAAACGGATATGCGTTTTCACACATATCAAAATTCCCCAAACTAAAAACAATTAGCTTATAATAAGACTAATAAGCATAAACCTATAAGCTAATAAGCCAGAAATCAACAAGCTACACTAATCTACTATTTTTGGTTTTTAATGACAGTTTATAAGAGATAAGTAAAAACTAAGATTAAGACTATGAAACTAAGAATTAACAGTATTAAACTAACATATTAAGCATTTATAAGTTGAAACTAACAAGAATAAGCAAATAATAAGCAAATTAAGCAGTTAAGTAAATCTAAGCTAGGAAACTTAAGACAAGTAAAGTAAATGAAAAACTTACAATCTGCCTTAGCAAAACAAAGGCTAAATGGCTCAATGAGCTTATCAACAGCTCTGGCTTATCATTGATAAGCCAGTATAAGTCCTTGGAAACTCATCCTTTGCTAGCTTCCCTTCCATAAGCCTTTTATCCAAATAGCCAAGGTTTTAAGCTGATTTTAAAGGTTTCAGTTGATTAAATGAACAATGTAGCTCAATCACAAGCTTATAGACTTGTGAGAGCTTATGAATCCGTACACTAATACTAGAGCTTATAGAGAACTTTTAACAATTTATTAAAAAGAACTTAAATTTCATTAACTAAAAAGATTGATTACATTACTTGAAAAGAAAATTACAAACGTTTAAATGAAAATTACATTTACTTAAAACTTAACAACTTAAGCTAAATTTAACAATCTAAAAACTAAAAAAAACTAGAAAAAAGAATGGTCCCCTTTGTGTAGTGAGGATTTAAGGCTATTTATAGCATCAACTAAACCTTGCTAGGTTCAAGTTTGTTTAGATCTCCTCAATAATTAGCCCTTGATTCTCTCTAATCATTGCGTACTCACTTTCAACCGTTGGTATACATTATAACTCACACGGATTGGCCAACTCGGCAATCTGTGTGAATTGTGACATCTGGTGTTACTTGTCGTTGTGTAGCTCAAGAGTAAAAACCCATTCCCTTTGTGCTTCCTCTCATGTCCACGTGTGATTCCTTTTTGGGGATTGACCAATAAAATTAGTTGATGATGTTTTGAGCCTGCCACTAAGATTCTTTTGCCTTGAATTACCCTTGTACGCCCTTAATTGTCATTTGACCCTTGATTTTGACCCTTGGTTAAATGTAGAAGATGATGAGCAGTAACATGGGTTTACCCGTCTTTTTTTAACTGAAAAAGGGTGCGTTTGACTTAGGGTGTGGGCTTGTTTGACTTCGGGTTTTTATAAAAGGATTGGGCCATGGGATTTTGGCTGGGTAAATGGTTTTGGATTTGTTATAAAAAAATAACAATTGTTAACTTTTATAAATAAAAGTTAACGACCGTTAGGGTTTTTAAGGATTATTTTTGTAAATTGGTTTTATAAATGAGGACTGGTTTTGGTACTTTGGATTTGTCTTTTTTTTGACTTTGGTTGACTGAGAGTTGACCAAGGCTTGACTTTGATAGCTTCATCCAGGCTTTTTGCGTGCTCTTCCGTTCCCGTGTTCGAGTTTGCCCGGTTTTAACCGTTTCTTTCGGGTTTTTGCTTTATCCGTACCTGCACAAACAAAACACAAAAAACATGTTATCTTGCCATTTTTATTATGTTTTTGGTCTTTATTGGGTTTATTTTGATATAAAATGGATATGTGTTTTCACACATATCAAAATTCCCCAAACTAAGCGATTGCGTGTCCTCACGCAATATTATATGCCTTATAACCAAATACCTCGAAACTTCCCCAAACTAAACCTTTAAAAAGTAGCAAAGATTTTTTGTGGAAAAAATAAAAATCACAAAGTTTAAAACACCCATTATTTCCTATTTCTCTAAAAACCTCTTTTTCATTTTTTTTTATATATTAATAATATTATTTTGACTTTCGTTATTTCCATAACTGTTAGGGATCATAGAACAAGATGCATTTCGAATTCGAGAATGCCCCAAGAAGGATAAATCGTTCCCGACTTTTCACTTATCCAAACCAAGCTTAAAACAAAATCACAGCTAAATAGCAGTAAGGATGCTAACACTACTCATATTTGCAACTTGTGAACCTTTTACTCCCGACATTTATTATATCTTAAGTGAATGTGCTATCTTGAATTTCAACCATGGATCAACTTTTTGCAACATACTATGCTTTACGTTCCACCTTAGAATAATGAGTTTAGAGGCGAGATCATCCCATGTAGCGAATTTCATCTCGGCACATCCCAACCTTACGGCTAAGTGACCAGGCTTTTGACACCCCACAAAGACTAGTATCGGGACTCACGGACCTTAGGTTTCAACAACTCTCAGGTTTCCCGAATAGCATATAAAATAGAATAGTAAAAGTGCAAAATCATATTTGAATTTAACAAAAAGAAGTCAATTTATTAATTTAACTATTTAGACATTTATGCAATTATAACCCTCAACCTTTTAGAAGGCTGCAACATCGGTTGTGAGCCGGAAAGATGCTGCAAACTTTTATCAGTCTCGGATCTTTATTATACTTACTATGGGCTTTCTTTAGAAGACTACCACATCGGTTGTGAGCCGGCAAGAGGTATTAACTTTTATCAGCCCACAGCTTTTATTTGTTTTTTATCATTTTTTTATATATTTATTTATTTAAAAAAGACTTCTTTTTGAAAAATTCAAGTATAAATTTGAACTAAGACTACAATTTTTGCTATATATTACATAAAAATTGTTGATTTAAGTTTAATCTCCAAAAACAGCACGTATATTAATCCGGTTAAGAGCTTATAGGAGAAAAAGCAACAAGTTACATACATGAGCTCTTAAGATTTCCAACTAATCTTTGTTTAGCATCCTACTCATACTTAACTCTATCATTTTTCGTTCTTCGCGAATTAGCGAACGCTTAGCCTAAAAGTTAAGGAACAAGCTAGAGCTCAACACGCTCGATCGGGTCAAAATTTACTCTTATTCTTACCCAGCAAGAAAGTCAAAATTGTGACAAAAACACTTATTTTATTTTTATATTTTTCTTAAAAATTTAAAAATTTTGAAATTTTTGCTATTTTTGCGGGAAAACAGGGTACGTGAGAACAAAACAATAAGTAGGTAACATCAAATCGATAGATTCCCTCCCCAAACTAAAACGAAACATTGTCCTCAATGTTTAAGGCGGGTCTCTACGCAAATCTAAGCCGTTTATTAATTATGCAAAGATAAACGTGAATCGATAAGATGAAAGGATATCGGATTTCCCCAAACTAATTGCAAACAAAGGATAGGAAGCTCGAGTGAACCGGGACAAAACACCGAACACGAGAGTCTTCAGAAAAGTTGGGTCTATCCTACAAACAATCACAAGTACAAACAACAAACACAAAGAAACGAAAATACAAAGCCACCTCACGAACACATTAGAAATTAAAAAGAAAAAAGAAAAATAGAAAATGGATAAGCATGGGGTGCCTCCCACGAAGCGCTTTGTTTTTGGTAACCGAGTCACGAAGCTTGACTCGATCCCTGAATTCATCCGACCTTAGATAGAGCAATTGGAATTGGCTTAAGAGAAAAATGAAAAGTAGAGATGCGAGGGTCAAAAACGAGGTCCTCATTCCTGAGAGAGAGAATAACAGGAGAATCCTCGGGGTAGGTGAAAATGGGAGAAAGGTTCAAATGACGAATGTGAAGGAATTAACATCTTCAACATTTATGGATAAAACAACTTCCCCTTGGTTAAAATCTTCATCATTCATTGTCGTATCATGCTCAATATTAAAGCAAACGTCTGGTGGTTTCGGTGGAGGATGAGGAGATGATGGGTTGTCTTGATGATCAAGGTTAAGTAACTCATTATCTTCATCTTCGGAATCATCATTCTCAACACCTGGTGGAATTAAATCATCTGGAACAAGGAAAATATCGATCTCTTCTTGAACGGGGTCACTATCCTCAATGGGGATAAGAGATATGGGAAGAGACTCGATAATTGAACTTGGATTAGCATGAACATTTTCCTGTGACCGGGAAATTGAAATCTCACAAAACAAAGTCATACGACTAAGATATTCCTCATGCTCTCTAGCAATCCTTGAAGGAAGTGTAATAAGTTCACCAGCGAACTCATGGTGAAGAGGATCACTCCTTGGAGAAAAAGTAATCGAGGTATTATTTTGTTCTGGTTCATGATCGGAAATCACTTCGGGAGCGAGATTATGGGTGGTATCATCACTAAGCAGATTCTCAAGAAAAATTACGTCTCCTTCTGAATCGAAATAAACTTCCTCAAAATTAGAAGAAACTTCCATGGCTAGAAAAGCATCGATCTCATCAATATCGGCTTCTGGAGCGGAACACTCAACCTTATCGGTTAAAGGTGTGTTAAGTAAAACTGGCTCATCGGAATCTGAAACATTGGAGTTTTTGTTTTCAACATCTTCATCTATCTTGTTAAAGAGAGGATTTACGTTGCTAGAGGTGAAGTTATCATCAAATTCGAAAAGTGGGTTTGAATAAACTTGAAAATTTTCTACATGAACGCCTTTTTTAAGAAGAGTGAGTTCCCCGACAACGGTGCCAAAAATTTGATACGGCTTATATATATATATATAATATACGATGGAAAATCACCAATTTACCCTTAAGGACAAAGGTAAAAGGTAACTCTTCAAAAAATATATAATATAGTAAAATACGTATATTAAACCGGGAAGTATGATTTCCCAGTTTTTAGCATAAAAGACAAGTTCATCATTTCCTACTCTTAAAGTTAATTTTTCCTCATATAGATCAATGAGAGCTTTTGCGGTGCGAAGGAAAGGTCTCCCTAAAATAATAGGCACTCTTGGGTCAGGTTCAAAATTAACTACAACAAAATCAGCAAGAAAAGTGAAACCATTAACTCTAACTACAACATCCTCGGCTATACCCATTGGGTGCGTAACGGAACGGTTAGCAAGCTCGAGTGTCATTCGGGTGGGCTTCAAAGCTCCAAGCCCAAGTTTGCTTGTAAAAAGAAAGAGGCAGAAAGATTTATGCAAGCGTCCAAATCGGCTAAACACATTAGTCCCCTACACGTTCTGCACACGGAATAAGAAATTTTCTAGGATCTTCGAGTTTCTCGGGAACTTTGTTCAAGATGATGGCAGAACATTCAGCATTTATGGTTGTGATGGCAATCTCCTCAAGTTTCTCTTTGTTTCTCAATAAAGTGCTTAACCATTTGTTGAATTTTGGCATTTCAATAAGAGCATCTTTTAAACCAATTTCTAAACGAAGTTGTTTAAACAACTTCATAAACTTGCTTTGCTGAGCACTGGGTGTATCTTTCTCTCTCACTTTCATCCTCTCGGGGTATGGAAGTTTAGGTTGATATGAATAAGGATCTGGAGAATTAGGCTCTTGAACAGTTTTCTTAGCTCTTGGTTTTGGAATTTCAATAAAAAT
Organism: Tanacetum coccineum; assembly: GCA_026074375.1. NCBI lineage: Eukaryota > Viridiplantae > Streptophyta > Magnoliopsida > Asterales > Asteraceae > Tanacetum > Tanacetum coccineum. Next base: position 7,363 of record BQNB010127860.1, on the reverse strand, counting down.
GGAATCATGATCCTCTAGAGGTGGGACTTATGCGGTATTTTCTGAACTTGGTTTTTGCACTTTGTCCATTGACGTCTCCAGGTTTTGTTAAGGTTCCTTTAGAGGAGTAAAAACAACGGGTGTAGGGACAAGAGGAGTTGAAGGTCCTTCACAAGTTTTACCACTTCGTGTGGTAATAGCATTGACATGCTCACGAGGGTTCGTTACGGTTTGACTTGGAAGTGTACCTGAATTTGAAGATGAAGCGGTATTGGAAGTTATGAACTTAGAAAGCATTTCTGTTAAATTTGTCATCTAGTTTTGTAAACCCTGGCCTTGATTTTGCATATTCCGTAATACAGCATCATTAGCCTTGACATAATTCTCAAAATTGGTCTTTGAAACACCTTGCGGTTGCAGAGTAGGAGCTTGATAAACTGGTGGTTGATTAGGTGGAGGTTGGTAAACTTGTCCTTGGTTGAGGTTACTTCCACGGTTTTGATTGAAATTGGTTCCTCAATTTTGGTTGAAATTACTTCCTTGATTTTGATTGAAACGGTTTTGATTGTTTTGAATCAGAGGAAAACCAGGAGGTCGGATTTGGTTTGCAACCATCGGAGGTCTAGAATTGGAATTTCCTTGATTAAAATTGGTTGCAGTAGCTTGTGAAACGTACTCTTGAATGTTGTCTCGATAAATGTTTCCAACGGTGGCTGGATAATTTTATAAGAATGAGCACCTCCACAAGTTACACAACTCTGCTCGACCGATTTTACAGGTGTGGGAGCTTAGGCTTTTTGTTTGTCGAAGAGCATAGTCTTCATCAAATTCTTAAGTTCAGAAACTTCGGTTGTAAGAGCAGCAACATCTGATGAAATTCCTAGAGTAGATGCATTCGAACTTACTTTAGCAACGACTGCCTTGTTTCGTGAATTACGAACCTTGGATTTGCTCTCGATAATTCTCAAGCATTCACGAGGCATATTATCCAAAAAGTTTCCACCCGCAGCAGAATTCAATGAATCTTGATCATTAGCATTCAAAGCAATGTAAAACGTATCCAACTGATGTAGTTATGAAAATCTGTGATGTGGGCATGCTCGAAGAAGGTCATTAAATCGATCCCAAGCCTCGTAAAACGATTCGTCAAATATTTGTGGAAATCTCATTATTTCGTTACGAAGATTTGTCGTTTTTGAAGGAGGAAAGAATTGATTAATGAATTTTGAAACAAGATCATCCCATGTCAAAATTGATCGAGGAGGTTCTTTTTCTAGCCAAATCCGGGCTGAACCTTCAAGAGAAAACAAAAAAAGCATAAGCTTTATTGACGTGCTCGGGATATCTGGGAATCTCATTGTTGAAGTAATCTTATTGAAATAACGGATGTGAGCATGTGGATCCTCTTTATTATGTCCGAAAAACTGTTTGTTTTGAACAAGATTGATCAAACCATGCTTTAACTCAAAGTTAGCATTGATTTCGGGAATTATAATTGCATCCTCGTAACCCTCGATGGGTGCTTGAAGCAATTGTGCCATTGTTCGGTTATCAGCCATCGGAACTAATGGAGGATTAACAAAAGGTTTTTCTAAATGAAATGGTTGAACAACAGCCTGTTGGGCTTGTTGTTGATGGTTACGGTTGCGGGTTTGAGAACGAGTGCGCATGCACAAAGTAGAAAAAGAAAATTTAAACTAATTTTTTTTTTATATTTTTTTTTAATTTTTTTTTTAATTTTAATTTTTTAAACAAACTAAATTAACGGATAACGAGAAGACAACTTAAACCAAATAATCAAATTTACTTCACGGTAGCTCTTAAAAATTTTACTTTTTAAAGTGAACGTATTTCGTAAATGACACAAATGGCAAGTTTTGAAATCTTTGATTCGAGTTGGGAACTTATTATGGATAATACCTCAATTGAAGGTATTATTTTGTTGGTGTTCTTTTACCAACTTTGTTTATTTTTTAAATTGAAAGAGAAAATATTTTTGTATTTTTGTTTTTAAACTTCTATTTATACTAAAAAGAAAAGAAAAATATTTTTTTTACTTTTTTTTATATATTTTTGATTTTCTTAAAAGCCAAACTTTCGAAAACGAAAGGTTCTCCAAAACACGATCAACAAACTTCAAACAAGAGAATCTTAACACAACTCCCCGGCAACGGCGCCAAAAACTGAGTGCAGTTTTACATACATATATAAAATATAATATATATAATACTATGGAAAATTACCAATTTACCCTTGAGGACAAAGGTGAAAAGGAAATTTTTCAAAATATATATAATATAATATAATACGTATATTTAACCGGAAAGTATGATTCCCGGGTCGTTATCCCCAAAGAAATGTGAATTGATACCCTCGATTCAGTTTGGACAATGTTATGAATGATTTTCAACTTTTTGATTGATTTTCTAAGACTAAAAACAATTAAAACAATTAAATGCAAGAAAAATAACTAAACACGCGGACGAAAAACAGTAATGACAAAATAAACCCTAATTAGCACCTTAACCTAGAATTTGAATTAATAAACTAATTCTATGAGTAAAAATAAAGGGATTTGCAAAATTTGAAAGCTTAACGATAAAATTTGAAAGAAATCATAAAAACGAATAACGGGAATCGAAAACCGAGCCCTAAAAACTAAAATGCTCAAAAATAAACCTATGAGAGTCAAACTAATTTTCCTACGAACTTAATGATAAAAGAAAATTTTCTAAAAAAGATTTATATTTTTTTGATTATTTTTCTATTTTTTATGATTTTTTAAAGTTTTTAATGAAAATAAAAGATTAAAAATACTAAATGAACTCTAAAAATTCTAGAAAAATGACAGAAAATAGCTTAAACTATTTAAATTCTAGGAAAAATAAGCCCGATGACACAGCTTATCAAATAAGCTGCGAAAATAAGCTTTAACAGCTTATAAGCTTAAAATGCTAAAATGAGTATAAAGGATTAAAGGTGCAAGAGTCTTATGAAAAAGACCCAAGGGCACAGCGGTAAGGAGTGTGAGTGTGTGTGTATAAAAGGTTGAGGTGTTGAGGTCGGGGGTTCGAGTCTTGCTCACCCCCGACTTCCACTTCCCTTTTTTTTGTTTTTATGAAAAACTTAAAGAACAAAAGTTGTTAAGGACAACTTTTTAAGCTACTTTAATAAAAGCACTATAAGCTGAAACCTAGAAATAAGCACTCAAAAAGCTTTGGAAAAAACTGTTTTTAGAAAGTGAGCTTTTAAGCTCTAAAAAAACTAATTTTCACTTAAAAGCTCACACACAACTCATTTTAAGCTCAATTTTAATTCTAAAAGCTGTTCTAGAAAGCTTAAGATGTGTAAAAGCTAATTATACAAAGCTAACTTAACTGGAAACACTATAAGCTATCTAAATCCTATGATCTCAAAGGTAAACTCAGGAATAAGCACTAAAACTTAAAATCTAAATAAGCTAGAAATTTAAAATTAAGACTTAATCTATATTAAGCTATATGATAACTATAACCCTACTAATTTTTAAACTCTAAATCCTAGAAACTCTAGCTTAAAATGAAACTAAAAGACAGCAGTAGTAACTGCTATTACTACTGCTGGTGCAATTGACCAAATGGTAAATCCAACTTGCAGGTGTCCTTAAGGGACAACCCTGCATTACACACTTTTTATATTTTGAAATCTAACCTAAGAAAACAATCTTATTATTGATTAAAAGTGAAAATTAAAATGACTTAAGCAAAGATCAAAGCTCGGTTTGACTTTTAAGGGTCAAACAACACTAAACCAAACACTCCTTAAACTATGGCAGATTTAAATAAAACTTGACTAAATGAAATAAAACTAAGGTCTATATACTACAGTTTTTTTTTTTTTTTTCTTTTTTTTTGGATTTTTGAGGGATTTTTGATGAAATTTAACAGCTAAACTAACCTAAGATTTAAGCTAGAAATGAAAAACAAGCCTAAAAAACTACTAATCCTAAATGTAATCTAATACTCAATGAACTTTTAGAATCTAAAACCTACAACCACTTAGCCTAATAGAGGCTTAAAAAGTACAGCCGTTGTAACAGAATACAAACTAACTGATGCAATTGACAAACTTGGCAAAAAACAACTTGCAGGTACTAAGGATAAAAACCTGCATTAGACACACTCAATGAGTTGTCAAAACACATAACAAACAAATACAAAGTCAAAGACAATTGGTTCAAAATTTTTCAAAGATCTAAAAGAAAACATGCTCACCACATGGTAGCACAGGCAAACATAGACAAGCTTCAAAAAGAAAATTAAGCTCACTAAACCTAACAAACCAGCGCTAATCATAATCAATCATGAAGATTAAACTGACAAAAAAAACCTCCAAATTACATTGACTTTTTTGATGGTCCAAAAATTTACTTAATCCAAACACCCCTTAAAAAAACTATTCAGATTTCATTAGCTATGATCCTAAGTATCAAATTCTTGAAACCTAAATACCAGAAATCAGAAACTTATAACTAACCTAGTGCGCTTATATTAAACAACAAGATAGCGAAAATTTTAAGAACTTACAAATTACACTAATAGTATTGGTTTTAGTTGAATGTAATGACAAGTTAAAGAAAGTAAACAATGAACTAAATCTATAAAAGCTAAAAACAAATAAAGTTTGCATTGATTAATAAGCTTTTCTAAAACAATTATTATCACAAATAAGCAATAGATAAGTCAATTAGCAAAACAAATAAGCTACATAAAGCAGTTTTAAGCAAAAGTTAAAGAACAAAATGAATTAAATGCAAACTTACAAAAAGCCAATCATCTAAACAGAAGCTACTTGCTAACGATGAGCTTATCAACACTCAGCTATACTTAGAATAAGCCGATGTAAAAGTCCAAAGAGAGCCCTTCCTTAATTGGCTCATCTTCCAAAATCTAAATAGTCAAGGTAATTATACTTATTTTAAATGTTTAATAGATTAGATGACTTATTAAGCTCAAATCCAAGCTTATAGACTTGAATGAGCTATGATGAGCTTATGAGAACAAGTAATAGCTTTATCAACAGCTCTGGCTTATCCTAAAATAAGCCAGTAAAAGTCCATATGAGCCCTTCCTTAATTGGCTCATCTTCCAAAATCGATTACAAGATTAAAACAAAATTACATTTAAAAGAAAGCTAAAATTTCATTTAATCTATAAGCTAAACAATAAGCTAAATTCTAAAACTACTCCTCAAAATCTCCTCGTCTGTGTGTGTGAGAGTAGCTTATATTTATAGCAGCCAAGTGAACCTTCTAGCCCCAAAGTTTGTTAAACGCTCTTTCCAATCATCGCCGTACAATCCCTCAATCATTGGTAGATAAATCTCATCCGTTAGATCACTTGATATCTCACACGGATTGCCAGCTTGGCAATCCGTGGTTTGTAGCCTTTGTGTTACTTATGAGAGTACCTTAAGTACAAATCCCAACATTCCCTTGTGCTTCCTTATCATCCAACGTGGCATTCCTTGTTGGGGATAGACCAATAGGGCGCGTTTGATGATGTATTATTCTGCCCATGTGTACTTTGTCCCATGAATTGTCTTTTCTGTCCCTCAATTGACGTTTGCCCTTTGTTTTTACCTTTGGTGAAAAGGTAGAAGACGGGTGAACAGTGGTAAAACCACTTTTCCTGCTCGATTTTAACTAAAGGGGGTGCGTTTGTATAAGTGTTGACCCGGGCTTATTTTTCTTTGACTTGGGTTTGGGCCAGGTTATAAGGGATTTGGGCCCGGGTTGTGGAGTTTGGATTTGTTATAAAAAGGTAATGGTTGTTATCTTTTATTAATAAAAAGATAACGACTGTTAGGGATTTAAGGTTTGTTTCGTAATTAAGTTTAACATGAAGGACTGAATTAGTAACTTTGGGATTTGTCTTTTAGTGAGTTGACCATTTGATTTGTTGACCAAGTTTGACTGTAGCTTCCTCCCGGCTTTTTGCGTGCTCTTCCGTTCTTGTGTTTGTGTTTGCCCGGTTTTATCCATTTTCTTGTGGTTTTTGCTTTATCCATACCTGCACCTACAAAACACAAAAACAAGCATATCTTTGCCATTTTTATTATGTTTTTGGTCTTTATTGGGTTTATTTTGATATAAAATGGATATGTGTTTTCACACATATAATGCACTATAAATAGGAACCTCTCCACATATGGAGAGGGTGTTGGTTATCATTTCTTGTATGTGTAACCCTTCAAACTCTCTCTTCAATCTAATATTCTTCATTTCCCTCTCTACTTTCTCTCTTTAAACTTCTTTCTATTTTCTCTATTCTTCATTTCCCTCTCTACTTTCTCTCTTTAAACTTCTTTCTATTTTCTCTCTTTCTTTCTTTGCTTATTCGGCTCATATGAGCTTATTGGTTGCTTATTCTAGTTGTGATATGGATTAATTATTAGGGATAACAAGTAATATTCACCAACAATAGTAAACCATAAAGGGAGACCAAACCACACACACATATTCAAATCCATGAATGAGACTTATGTGATTGCTCACTCCCTCGTTCAAGTAAGACCAAAGGTTAGGATGAAGAATGATATAGGGTAAGGATTAAGCAATCCTTCACCAATAATAATACACCAACAAGGGTGACAAAACCATACATACACATTCAAATCCATGAATGAGACACATGTGATTGCTCACTCCCTCATTCGAGCAAACCAAAGGTTAGGGATTAGGCATTGGAAATATTTATAATTGGTGTAAAATAAAACAACAAAACAAATAGATTAAGTCCAAAGAAATAAAGAACAATGTTTCTAGCTACTTTCTCGACCATACCCATGAAAAAGACACAAATCATAGACTAACTCGCGCTTTAACACTGGAAACTCACGCTTTAGTATACACGAATTAGACTTATAAATGCCTTGATTATCTTTAAAAATAAACCTGGTTGGCATTCCCGTAATGTCCAACTTCTAATCATCCATAATATAATATACATCAATAGTGGCGATATCTACCACTTGATACAAACATTACATAGTTGGTTTATATTACGACCAACTAAAAATAATATACAACATAACTTTACATCGTTGGTTTATAACACGTACCAATGAATAATCGATAAGACGAACCGATTATCTCACAAACTTCTCCTTTTTTCTCATTCTCTCTTTCTTGTTTTTTATATTTTTATATTTTTAATTTTTTTAACTATTACTGAAAAACGAAATTGGGTGTAAAATTTCACCACTTCACGAATACAATAAATCTGGATTCTATTTTCGATCATACTAGTGAAAGTAGCAAATACAAAAAAATAAAAATACACTACTTTCACATTCCCAATGCATTGTGCAATTTTCAGACCTAACCATAGATAGAAAATAATGC
>BQNB010127859.1:0-19372 GCA_026074375.1 Tanacetum coccineum | reverse complement strand
CTGTCATACGCAGCAAGAGTTCATCTAATTCCTTCGCACGCTGCTCAGAAACAAGAGGCACGTCTGCCTGAGCCAAATCCTCAGCCTATAACTGCTGGACCAACCGCGCACTTGCCTGATTTTTAACCATTATGAGCCGCACACCACTGATTTTTAACCAAGTTACGCATCATTTTGGTGACTTCTGATTGCTTTAGCGACTTACCCTTGAGTGCTCTATAGCGTAAATTTGCCAAGGCTCTCTTCTTCCGTTCCTTAATGGCAGTCATGCGCTCAATAAAGTTATCTTCATTGACATCAGCTCCCAACAACTCACGTGCCAGTGCAGGATTTGTACCGACTTGCATCATCAAAGTCAACCAGTCCGTGTCTGTCATACGCAGCAAGAGTTCATCTAATTCCTTCGCACGCAGCTCAGAAACAAGAGGCACGTCTGCCTGAGCCAAATCCTCAGCCTGTAACTGCTGGACCAACCGCGCACTTGCCTGTTCTTCTTCGAGGCGTTGCCTGGCCTGTGCATCCTCTGTGTTAGGTTCACATAAATGGACCCAAACAAAGAAGCTTCGGTCACTCGAAGTTACAAGACAAAAGTCTAGCTCGAAAGACTATGTTATTTTATGTTTATTATGTATAAGGGCCAAGATGTAAAAAGCCCAAATAGAAAGCCCTAAAAGGCAAATCCTTTTAGTATAAATAGACCTAGTCTTAGTCAAAATAAGGTTAGCTACTCATTTTCATTTTTTCCATCTTTAGGGATTGTAGCCAATTTTATTTCTTTCAATCAAAAGTTCTTTAATGTTTAATCTCTTGTGCCATTGATCTTGTGCTTAATCCATGGAATGATCTAGGGATCCTACAATTGGTATCAAGAGCCAAAAGTGATTGTTTGGATGTGTTTTTTTTAACCGAATTTTTTTAAAACATGACCTAATGGACCTAATATATGTAAGACATAAGATATTAAGGGTTCTAATGGGTTTGTAACAAAGTGGTAAAGCTAAAAAGTCCTAAAAACAAGTTTTAAACACATTTTTAGGAAAAAAAAATATTCTTAGGTCTGTTTGTAATTAGGAAATTTACATATAGTTTTATGGATTTTATAAAAATATATGTCACAAGGATCGAGGGGTCATAAAGAACTCGAAAAACCGATTAATAACGAAGAAGATACGCTATTTACAAGTTTATGATAGTTAATACTTTTATAAAACAATTTTTATAAAAAGTACTATTCACCACAGAAACTTATACTTTATAAACATCAATAATATGATAAAACTTTCAATTACGAGAACGTGTTCGAAAGAATCGCTAAAAAATGGAGCTTTAACGAATATATAAATTGTTATGAACAGTAAAAAACCTATCTTCAACATAACTCAAAAAACCTAAAAATGTGAATTTATGATCACTCGTCTTAATACGAAAGCGTGGGCGTAAGAAACGCGAGAAACGGGCTTAAAACGACAAAGTTATGTCATTTTTACTAAAGGCGTAATTATAAACGTTTTTACTTTATAATAACGATTTCACTTAAACAAATAGATGGTGATATAGCTATTATTATATATATATATATATATTATATCTATATATATATATATATATATATATATATATTATTAGTTATCAAAGTGCTATATTACTAGGGAATTTCATAATGAGGCTTCTTCGGATGGCGTATTGACGAGTTGTTGGATTTACGATTTAAAGTGTCATAACTCCTCGTACGTCATGTCATGACCTCTTAAATTATGATAGCCCGAACGATTGTACGTTTAATAACTCATATATGAATTACTATCAGTTTGTTGTTAGTTCAACATACGTGAATACTGATTCGACCTTTATTAACTAGGTTGCAACTTCGGGCGTTAGCGTGGACGCGTTTTTAACTTGGGATATTTTGTTTTCAATTTACTCACTCGAGGTGGAGTTATAGACTTTTGTTTTACAATTATTAAATTACAAGTTTTTTGGGTGAGAAACTATGCATGTTTTACAAATTGGACGCAAGTGTTAATTTTATCATGATTACGTTTTGCCTAAGTAGCGATAACCCACTATGCCCATATATCATCGTTTTTATTTGGGATATTTTATTATCAATTTACTCACTCAAGGTGAGTTCATAGCCCCATGTTTTACAATTATTGATTTACAAGTTTTTGGGGTGAGAAACATATGCATGTTTTACAAATTGGACGCAAGTGTACATTTTATCATGATTACGTTTTGCCTAAGTAGCGATAACCCACTATGCCCATGAATCATGAACTGTCAATTACTGGAATGTGAGCGCGAATGATTATAGATAGATCTATTTGGGATTGACCTCCCCGTTCGGGTGACTAGCTATCACTGGAAACGAACGTATATCATGTCGGATTTTGGATGTTACGGGTTGAACATCGTCACGGGCAATGTAGGCAATATTTATATATTGTATTCATTTATGTCGAGCTTCGGTGTCATGAGCTTAGGAAAACGTAATTACATTTTGTGATGTCTGCATCTGTTGCATTATCACGGGGAAAGTCTTGCGGTCCTGCTTATACATTTACATAAACCTATGAAATTCACCAACTTTATGTTGACGTTTTAAATGCAATGTTTTTTAGGAGATCATTAGGGCACGGGGTGAAAAAAGGATACATTGGTGGTTATGTTTTGGATGTCCTGCATTAAAGATTTAGTCGCATTACATTTTGTATATATGTTATGGGCTGTAAATCTTTGTAATAATAACAAGTAAACAAGTGAAGCTTCAAGCTTTTGTAAACATTTTGTTAAATCCAATGTATCAGTTTTAAAACGACTTTTAATTGTCGTTCAATATATATCTTGTGCTAGTGATCTGAGAAGTAACACGCCCCGGACCCTTATTCCGCTGCGACCTAATTTGGGGGTGTTACAGATTGGTATCAAGAGCCAAGGTTATAGAGAACCAGGTCAAATGTTTTTGCTGGACTATAATCGTTTTCAAACATTGCATTCATACAAAGGGGTTTTTATGGGACACACTAGTTGTTGCATTAGTTAGTTATACTAGATGCATTCATAATTGATATACGTGTTTATAAGATATTACGTATATAAGGATAAGAGTCTTATATTAGCATACTTATATAAGCTACTTTTGATTTCAGATATTATCATGTCAGATTCAGAGCATTCTACAGTTACATATACATCAGTATCCATTCTAGTTGAGGACGATTCAGACATGGGGTCACAAGGAGTTGATAGACCACCATCACCGGACTATGTGCCTGGCCTTGAGGAGCCAGAGCAGGCACCACCCTCACCCGTTTACTTACCTTATGTACCAGAGCCGGTGTACCCGGAGTATATACCACCCGAGTATGATGTCTTTCCAGTCGAGGAGCAGCCGTTGCCTGCCGCTACCTCACCCACTGTTGACTCACCAGGATATATTCCCGAGTCTGATCCAGAGAGGGATCTGGAGGAGGATGATGAGGAGGATCCTGAGGAGGACCCTGCCGACTATCTTGCTGACAGACGAGACGATGATGATGATGATGAGGAGGAGGAGGATTAGGAGGAGGATGAGCACCTAGCTCCTGCCGACTATACAGTTGTTGCTTTACCAGCTGTTGATCATGTCCCATCTAAGGAGGAGACTGAGCCGTTTAAGACTGATGAGTATGCGGCCACACCACCATCACCACCATCACCCCTCATTCCATACTCATCACCACTTCCCCAGATACCATCTCCACCATTACCTATACCATCACAACCACCCAATAGCCCTACTCATATCGAAGTTCCTGAGAGTTGTTTACCGCTTTGGAAGAGGCTGCGTTTTGCTGCTCCTACCCCTAATCATAAGGTCGGGGAGAGTTCAGCAGCCGGTGCTGCTAGGCAGGATGGACCTGCCATAGCGAGGGAAGACCCTTATTCCGTAGCAAGGGGAGACCTTTACGGATTTGTCGATAGGGTAGATGTCGCTCCCGGACGTCCAATGTCTAGGGAGTTAGACTATGGCATTACGGATACATGGGATGATCTGGTAGGAGCCATCGAGGAGATTGCACTGACCACCCTAGAGGGGGTCAATCAAAGGGTTACCAATCTTTCTACCACTGTTGAGCAGGAGACTACCATCATGTATGGTATGATGGAGGATGCTCAAGATGACCGGTCTCTACTAAGAGCCCGAGTCAAACTGTTGTATAGGGATAGGCCTGTTCATCGTCGTTTAGCAGTAATGATAGAGAGAGAGGCTAGGATGGCTCGTGAGGCTTGGGGACTATCCATGGATGCTAGCGACTATGCACGTTCAGATGTTATGTCATTACGTACTACGATAGTGGGGCAGCGTGCATTGATTTCAGAGTTACAGTCAGCAGATCACAGGAGACAGGGGGTGATTAAAGAGTTGTTGGCAGCAGACCACCAGAGGCAGGTCCAGTTGACTAAGGCATTAAAGTTGCTGAAAGGACTACAGACTCAGATGGCCGAGTTTCAGAGGCAGCATGGACCCGCAAAAGGTCCGGCACAGCCTGATGCACCAGGGGAGGCTGGTAGCAGTTCCTAGATTTGGTTATGTTGTAGCTATGCTATGCAGCCTGTTAAGTATTATGGGTTATTCCCAGCTAGCAGACTGTATAGATCTTTTGTTTTGTTTAGCTACCCAGTATAGGTCTTTTGTTCAGGTATTATCTATCTTGTACAGCATACTAAGTGTTACGGGTATATCCCGGCTAGTATGGCTTTAGGTTGTTTCTTTTGTCTTGTAACCTAAGTGTAGTAATCATTTTGTATCTGAACCGAACATGTATGTTTTTCCAAGTTATATATGAAATGGACGGATTACGTTATCTATGAAATCGAATTTATTATAAATGAATGTCGATTTGGTTATACCATGGTTAATTTCAATAACAGTTGTACATTTCACTGTGTGATGTGATCTCGTTTTATTTAATGTGTATATGTTATGTCATAGTTATGATTTTATGAAATCTAACGGGTATTATGTTTTCTTGTGATTTAAAGAAAATGGCACCAAAGAGAAGGACCACGAGGTTAAACCCAGGTGCAACACCAACACCAGTCACAGACACTCATACCACTACATCTGTCACCAATGCCCAAATTCAGGCAATGATTAACGAAGGCGTTACTGCTGCACTGGCAGCACGTGATGCAACCAGGAATGGCGATGATAGCCATACTTCAGGAACGGGTGCCAGAAGGCCTGTGCAAGTTGCTCGTGAATGCACCTACCCGGACTTCCTAAAATGCCAACCCTTGAACTTCAAGGGCACTGAGGGAGTTGTTGGACTCACTCAGTGGTTTGAAAAGATGGAGTCTGTTTACAGCATAAGCAACTGTACAGTAGCATGCCAGGTCAAATTTGCTACGTGTACCCTGCAAGGAAATGCTCTTACATGGTGGAACTCCCATGTTAAGACCACTACTCCTGAAGCTGCCCATGCAATGCCATGGAGGACACTGAAAAAGATGATGACAGACAAATACTGCCCAAGGGGCGAAATTAAGAAGAACTGGATTTCGAACTGTGGCATTTGAAGGTAAATGGGTAACGACGTGGAATCCCTATAGCCAAGTTTCCAAGAAACTGGCACTTATGTTGCGTCGGATGTTTCCAGAAAGAAATGATCAAGTGAGAAATTTGTCGGTGGCTTGCTCCGACACATTCCATGGCAGTGTGATGGCGGACTAAGACAAAAAAACTATGCAGATGCCATTGAGTTCGCCACTGAACTCATGGAACAAAAGAATAACCACTTGGGCTGTACGTCAGGTGACAAACAAAAAAAAGTTGATGACACTGCCAGGAACAACCAGAATCAGCAAACCAAACAAGATACAAAACAATGGAAGAGTTATGCCGAGGAAATATGTCAGGAGACCCATACGGAGGGCCTTGACTCTGTGTTCCAAATGTAACTATCTCCATGATGGTCCTGTGCTCCTAAATCAGCAAGTGCAACCGATTTGGTCATTTAAGTCGTGACTGCAAGAGTCCCCAAATGTCAACACTGGGGTCTAATAGAAGGGCTTGTTTTAAATGTGGTGCTCTGGGCATTTCAGGGAGGGATTGCCCAAAATGGAAGAACAACATACAACCGGGGGTAATAGGGGGACATGCCAAGGATCAGGACAAAGGTGTATGCCATGGGCACTGCAGGGGCAAATCCAGACAAACAATGTCGTCACCGGGTACGTTTCTCCTATACACAAAGATATCATCTAATTTTATTTGATACGGTTCGATAGGGTGTTTGTATCTACTGCATTTAGCTCTCGAATTGTTATCACTCCATCTGCATTAGATCATGATGTTAATGTCAAAAACTAGCCGCCGCCCCCCCCCCCCCCCCCCCCCCCCCCCCCCCCCCCCCCCCCCCCGGAGAATTGTTGGTGTTTAAAAAACATTATTATCCGGGGTTGTACGTTACCTCTTAAATCATCCTTTCAACATAGACCTAATGCCCGTAGAACTAGGTAGTTTTGACGTGATAATTGGTATTGGAGAAGGAAATGGTTGTGAAAGTACCATGCGTTATTTGTATGTGCTCGGAAAGATCGTTTGTATTCCTTTTGGAGATGGAAATTTTCATGTTCAATGGTGAGGAAGCAGCAATAAACCCGGGACCGATTAAACATCATCTCGTGTGCTAAGGCTCAAAGCGTATTTAAATGAAAGGGATTCATGTATTCTTAGCAAATATCACCGCAACCAAAGACGAAGACAAGTCAAAGGAGAAACGACTTGAAGATGTGCCAGTTGTTCAAGAATTTCCTGAAGTCTTTCCTGAGGACTTGCCGGGTATACCACCCACTCGACAAGTGGAGTTTCGAATCGATTTGATACCGGGTGCTACACCTGTAGCCCGGGCACCATATAGATTAGCACCGTCCGAAATGAAGGAACTAGCGGAGCAACTGCAGGAACTTACAGACAAAGGCTTCATAAGACCAAGTTCCTCGCCCTGGGGAGCTCCGGTTCTGTTTGTAAAGAAGAAAGATGGGTCTTTTCGGATGTGCATCGATTACAGGGAATTGAACAAACTGACAGTAAAGAACCGCTACCCACTCCCAAGGATCGATGACCTATTCGACCAGCTGCAAGGGTCGAGTATTTATTCAAAGATCGATCTGAGGTCAGGGTATCACCAGTTGAGGGTTCGAGAAGAAGACATTCCCAAAACTGCATTCAGGACTCGATACGGTCACTATGAATTTCAAGTCATGTCTTTTGGTTTGACTAATGCACCGGCCGTGTTCATGGACCTTATGAACCGGGTGTGTAAACCGTATCTGGACAAGTTTGTAATTGTCTTCATCGATGACATTTTGATCTACTCCAAAAGTAAGAAGGAACATGAAGAACACCTTAGGCAGATCTTGAAATTGCTTAAGAAGGAAGAATTGTACGCCAAGTTCTCCAAGTGTGAATTCTGGATCTCCAGGGTACAATTCCTTGGTCACGTGATTGACTGTCGAGGTATTCACATTGACCCTGCCAAGATTGAATCTATCAAAGATTGGGCGTCTCCTAAAACACCAACAGAGATTCACCAATTTTTGGGCCTTGCCGGCTATTATAGAAGATTCATCAAAGGGTTTTCAAAGATCGCCAAGTCAATGACCAAACTAACCCAGAAAGGTGTCAAGTTTGATTGGGGCGATAAACAAGAAGCAGCTTTTCAACTGTTGAAGCAGAAGCTGTGCAGTGCACCAATCCTGGCCTTACCTGAGGGAAGCAAAGATTTCATCGCATACTACGATGCTTCAAAGAAGGGTTTGGGCGCTGTGTTGATGCAAAGAGAAAAGGTGATTTATTATGCATCACGCCAGTTAAAAATTCATGAAAAGAACTATACGACTCATGATTTAGAACTTGGAGCGGTAGTGTTTGCTCTAAAAATTTGGAGGCACTATCTGTACGGAACCAAGTGCACGGTGTTTACTGATCACAAAAGTTTACAACACATTCTTGATCAGAAGGAATTAAATATGAGGAAACGTCGCTGGTTAGAGTTGTTGAGTGATTACGATTGCGAAATTCATTATCACCCAGGGAAGGCGAATGTTGTTGCTGATGCTCTGAGCAGGAAGGAACGAGAACCACAAAGGGTTCGGGCCTTAGTAATGACTATTGGCTTGGATTTTCCTAAACAAATCTTGAAAGCTCAGACTGAAGCAAGAAAGCCGAAGAACATCAAGAAGGAGGATGTTAGAGGTATGTTGGTTGAGAATTCAAAAGATCTGGAGAAACTTAGAATGGAAAAGTTGGAACCACGTGTGGATGGAACTCTGTGCTTAAATGGTAGGAGTTGGTTACCATGTTATGGCGACTTAAGGACTGTGATCATGCACGAGTCCCACAAGTCTAAATACTCTATTCATCCGGGTTCTGACAAGATGTACCAGGATATGAAGAAACTATACTGGTGGCCCAATATGAAAGCCAACATCGCCACCTATGTTAGCAAATGTTTGACCTGTGCTAAGGTCAAGGCCGAACATCAGAGACCATCGGGTTTGTTAGTACAGCCCGAGATACCTCAATGGAAGTGGGACAACATCACGATGGATTTTGTCACGAAGCTTCCTAAGTCGTCACAAGGTTATGACACTATTTGGGTGATCGTTGACCGGCTTACAAAGTCTGCCATTTTTATGCCAATGAGAGAAACAGATCCCATGGATAAACTGGCAAGAATGTACCTAAAGGAGGTAGTCACGAAGCATGGAATACCTGTTTTAATTATCTGTGATCATGACCCTCGGTTCGCATCAAATTTTTGGAAGTCACTTCAGAAGGCTTTGGGTACAAGTTTGGATATGAGTACTGCATATCATCCGCAAACTGACGGACAAAGCGAGAGAACCATCCAAACTCTCGAGGATATGCTACGTGCTTGCGTAATCGACTTTAGAAATGGTTGGGTTAAACATTTTCCATTAGTCGAGTTTTCATACAATAACAGTTATCATGCTAGCATTAAGGCTGCACCGTTTAAAGCACTTTATGGTCGAAAGTGTCTTTTACCCGTGTGTTGGGCCGAGGTTGGACAAGTTCAACTCACTGGTCCAGAATTAGTGCAAGAAACAACGGAGAGGATCATCCAGATCAAACAAAGGATTCAAACTGCTCGCGATCGACAAAAGAGCTACGCCAACTTAAAGCGTAAACCTATGGAGTTTCAAGTTAGAGATAAAGTTATGCTTAAAGTTTCGCCTTGGAAAGGGGTCGTACATTTTGGCAAACGGGGGAAGTTAAACCCTAGATATGTCAGACCTTTTAAGGTGTTGAAAAAGGTTGGAGCCGTTGCTTACAAGCTTGAGCTTCCTCAAGAGCTGAGCAGGGTCCACAATACGTTTCATGTATCCAACTTGAAGAAATGTTATTCTGACGATCCATTAGTCGTTCTGTTGGAAGGACTCCAAGTGGATGACAAGCTTCATTTCGTTGACGAGCTTGTAGAAATCATGGATCGCAAAGTCAAAAAATTGAGGCGAAGCCGTGTCCTAATTGTCAAGGTTCGATGGAACTCTAGGCGGGGTCCTGAGTTTACATGGGAACGTGAAGATCAATTCAGGAAGAAATATCCACACCTCTTCACCAAGACCGCACCGTCGTCAAGTGTCGTGTCATAAGCCTTGAGGATAAGGCTCATTTAATGGGGGAAGACTATAACACCTCATGTTTTAGGTCATTGTACGACATTATGTAATTCACAATTTATTTTTAGGGTTTTACGCGTTTGCTCTTAAATCGTAATCGTTAAGCTAAATCGCGTAAACTAAAAATGATCATTCAATGTAAACGGGCATTAAACGATTAAACGTTTACATCAAGCAAGTGTTAAATGATTATTATGAGGATAATTATCAACTTTGTTCATCTTATTTTTATTGGTTACGTAAAATGCTTACGTTTCGCGATAAAATGCGTTTCGGCATTCCCGGAAGCACCAAAACCTAACTACGCTTAAACGAATACCCACGATTATACCCAATACACAAAATAATCAATATAACATCACATATATGAGTATGTGGCCAAAATTTAGGAGATAAGACCAAGTATTATCTTGTTTGCAAGACACTTGCCCTAAATATCTAGATATTACAAATATCAAGGGAACCATGTCTTACACCTTCACATGCACTTGACCAATTGCCCTAGGAACCTTCCTTGAGGCCTTCCTTGAGTCCTTGGCTTAGTCTTTCATTATATAAGCTAGCAAGTAACACATAGATGTTCATTTACAAAGTATAAACAAGAAAAATCTCTCCC
This sequence comes from Tanacetum coccineum, assembly GCA_026074375.1. Taxonomy (NCBI): domain Eukaryota; kingdom Viridiplantae; phylum Streptophyta; class Magnoliopsida; order Asterales; family Asteraceae; genus Tanacetum; species Tanacetum coccineum. The sequence continues at coordinate 9,066 of BQNB010127859.1, read as the reverse complement.
TTTCTCTTTTACAAAGCCCACAGCATCAAACCACCATAATACTCAATCCATAGCTTGATCTTCTATCATCATACAAGCATACACACATCATACTTAAGGTATTCTAAGAAGAATTGAAGGGTTAGTTAAGCTTGAAAAGGTTTTATCAAGATATTGCAAGATTAGGGTTTTGGTTGAAATTAGGGTTTTCACCTTATATTTTCAAGCCAAGGTTGTTAATCACAAGGGTGTAATTGTTATTATTTTATCTATTCATCCACACAAGGTTATTTAAAAGCTTAATCATTTCATAACTAAGATTTTATATGTTCATATGCTCTATTTAGCTAAATCACCATTTAGGATACTTTTAATATGTGAAAGGGATTTTTACTTATGATCAATGTTTTTTGAACTTATTTACATGTTATATGGATGTTATTATGATGTTAAAATAGAATTATAACTCTTGTACACACTTGGTTAAGTATAAAAATGAATATGTTACCAAAATTAGGTTCTTTTATAAAGTTGTGGATTTAAAGTGTGGTTGAAGGACTTGTTGTCTTGAACCATGGATAAAATATGAACTAATGAACTCTTTATAAGTAAGACATAAGATACATATGTTGTAAAGAAAAAAAAAAAAAGTTGTAATAAGGTGGTGAAGCTTAATGGTACAAAAATCAAGCTTAAAACATGTCGTAATCATAAAACTTCCAACTTTCTGTTTTGGTTCGAATTTGGAAGCAGCCATATTAGATTTTATAAAGATAGTACATCTCATAAGGATTCCAAAATGATAAGAAACTCGGAAAACGGATTAATAACGAAGAAGATACACTAGTTACGAGTTTACGACGCTAAATACTTTATAAAACAAATTTTATAAAAATTACTATTCATGGCAAGTAACTTATACTTTGTAAAACATCAAATAATTGATAAAACTTCAATTATGAGAACGTGGTAAGAAAGAATCGCTAAAAACGGAGCTATAACGTATAAGATACGACTAAAAGGGTTTTAAGTTAATTACAAAGTATAAAACGAATTTATAGTGTTATGAACATAAAAAACAATAATCATCACAGAATTCAAAACCGAAAAATGTGATTTTACTGATCAATCGTCTTAATACGAAAGCGTGGCGTAAGAAAGTGATAAACGAACTTAAAACGACAAAGTTTTGTCATTTTTGCTTAAGGCGTAATTATTAAACGTTTTTACTTTTTATATACGATTTTTACTTAAGCGCATAGATGGTGATATAGTATATAGATATATTTTTATGTTATTAGTTATTCATAGTGCTTATTTATAGGAATTTCATAATGAGGCTTCTTCGGATGGCGTATTGACGAGTTGTTGGATTTACGATTTAAAGTGTCCTAACTCCTCGTACGTCATGTCATGACCTCTTAAATTATGATAGCCCGAATGATAGTACGATGATAACTATATAGGATTATATATGATTGTTGTTAGACAACGTACTTGAATACTGATTCGACCTATATTAACTAGGTTGCATTCGGGCGTTAGCGTGACGCGTTTTTATTTGGGATATTTTATTATCAATTTACTACTCAATAAAAAAACATAATGTGCGTTTATAGCCACCATGTTTTACAATTATTAATTTTACAAGTTTTTGGGGTGTGGATAGACATTATGATCTAGTTTTTACAAATTGGACGCAAGTATACATTTTATCATGATTACGTTTTGCCTAAGTAGCGATAATCCACTATGCCCATGAATCATGAACTGTCAATTACTGGAATGTGAGCGCGAATGATTATAGATAGATCTATTTGGGATTGACCTCCCCGTTCGGGTGACTAGCTATCACTGGAAACGAACGTATATCATGTCGGATTTTGGATGTTACGGGTTGAACATCATCACGGGCAATGTAGGCAATATTTATATATTGTATTCATTTATGTCGAGCTTCGGTGTCATGAGCTTAGGAAAACGTAATTACATTTTGTGATGTCTGCATCTGTTGCATTATCACGGGAAAAGTCTTGCGGTCCTGCATATACATTTACATAAACCTATGAAATTCACCAACTTTATGTTGACGTTTTAAATGCAATGTTTTTCAGGAGATCAGTAAGCACAAGGTGCGAATGATACATTGGTGGTTATATTTTGAAGTCATGCATTAAAGATTTAGTCGCATTACATTTTGTATATCTGTTATGGGCTGGAAATCTTTGTAATAAGAACAAGTAAACAAGTAAAGCTTTGGGTTTTTGTAACACATACTTTATTAAATCCAATGTATCAGTTTTAATCGATTTTTTGGTCGTTCTTATATTATCTTGTGTTATTGATCTGAGAAGTAATACGCCCCGGACCCTTATTCCGCTGCGACCCAATTTGGGGGTGTTACAAGTTATATAAATATTTTGCCTTGCAAACTTCATGCTCTTGTTGTAGACTCCGAGTGACTATTTTTTATATGCACCTCCTTAATTCTGCCTTCTTTTGTTATACACCTTGGTTTCGTGGTAAAAAATGGTTGCAATTTTCTATTTATCCTAAACTTCAAAGTTAAACATTCATTTTTGTCTTTTTTTTCTTGGATCAATCTTTTTTCTTGATGACTCCATCTTTTGGTGATGCAAAGTAACTGACCAAATGCGGCTCACCACCTTGTGGTGATGCGGAGTACTTGAGCCTTAGAAGGCAAATGCGACACCACTTTTTTGGTGATGCGAAGTACTTGCACGACTTTAGAATCGCAAGATATTATACCAAATGCTCTTATAAACAAAAGACTAGAAGGTACCTACCAACTATCAAGGATTATTAGCGATGAGCTATCATATCATCTCACAACTAGTAGCTTAGAGCCACGTCCGTTAAACATCATCATAAGAAACGGAACTACTTCTACATATAGAATAGGACAAGGAATTAATCCTAATTACAAATTTTTCATTTGAAACAAATTTCGTAATCAACAAATGTTGTTAGGATTAAAAGATAGATATGACAAAATAACCGCTGATCATTACTTTAGGAGTTTCGATATAAGAAAGTAAGGGCATACAACAAAAATGGCAACAAAAAGTAATAGAAGAATGAAAAATATAAATGAGTAGCAGAAACAACGAACACGCGTAGAGATGCACTTGCACGTTAGCAATTTTTTTCCACACCTGTAGCAAAACATTACTCCACACCTACAAAGATGTAAATGAGTTCAAGTTATATTTACACTTAGTAAGTTATGCTTACAAATTCAGAATACTAGTGATTTTTGATGATATAAAATCAAAAATCGCAAACAATACAAGGGAAAAACGTTGGTCTATCATCCCAAGCGCCTAAACCACGTTAGTTATTGTGTTCTTTGTGTAATTGCTTATTCGTTTCTTCTGTTTTTTTTTTGTCTTGTAGAATCATAAATTTAATTGAATTTTGATTTAATGGGTCTCCATGGTTTAGTTTGTAAAATCTCAGTTAACCCATAAATTACCAATTGGGCCAACTCAACAATTTAACAAACAAGATAATAGCCAATTAAGTGAATATATACATTGATGATATATAACAACTTCAAACTAAACAATTGTTAGGTAGATTGATTGAGGAAGGATAACGAACCTGCAACTTATGATGTCGCAACCCTCAAAACGTTCAACACAATGCCTACACACTGGACACCTTTGCCACTCTTTTATCTCGGCAAAAACACCAAAAGCGACATCGTTTACATCTCTAGTCGCGCCACTCTCTTTACATGTATAACCAGCATGCCAAGCTACCTTACATTGAAAACAAAAGGGTTTCTTGCAATTAGGACACACACATCTCTTTACATTACCTTTACCACACTCATCCAAAATCAACACCGAACACTCGTTGTTAGGGCAATAAGCCCTGTTGACTCCTAACACCGTTGATTCACATAATGCATCACACCATTTATTAAACAGTTGGTATGAGATTTGAGGGCGACATGATATGGGATCGAGAGAATGATCGCATGTGGTAGCAGGACAATTGATATCTGAAACATTGTCTTCGAGTTTCACTTGAATGTATTTGATCATACAATTCGTGCAAAACGGATGAACACATCTATTACTATTCTTAAATTTTATGTTTGGGAGCGTTATTGGCTCGATGCAAATCTCGCAAGTGAATGTCTCTGCTTCTTGGTGTTCTTCAACTTCATCTTGATTAGGGTTTTGTGATTTTAGTTGGGTATATGGAATTGTGTTCCCCATCTAATAAAAAATACAATTCTGCCGTAATTGTTCCTTGATAAGGGGTTTATATAGTTTTCGCTTATTGACTAAAGATTTTGAATAGTTTGGGATATATATCAATCAAATATGCGAAGCAAGATATAAAAATTATAAGAATAGGTAAGCTTTAATTAGGATACAAAAACTTACTATATATACTCTGACAATTTCAAAATTGAACTTGGTTTACTTATTTACTCTAAATAAAATGGCTTAAGGCTAAAAAGCAAACTGAAATCAGTTTAGAGAAACATGGAGTATTCTTCAGAGTTAGCGAATGTCTTGCTAGCTGGGTTGGCAACGATAAACGACACGAACCCGACACGAAGTTAAACAGGTTTGGGTTGAGGATAAACAGGTTTGGGTCAAAAACAGGTCAACCCGTCTATCCCGTTTAATAAATTGGTCGTGTTTGGGTTGTGCAAGTATTAAACATGTCAACACGTGAACCCGTTTAAGTATATATAAGCCTCAAAAAAATAAAATATGACTTGGATTTTGATTAAGTGTATTTTGTTATTTACCTGATAAAGTGAATTATGATTATAACTCATATATAATTTAAATTGTCGTATAGTTATTTTATATGTTATGTATATCATTTTTAGATTTTATATCATTTTTGCATTTAAACTAATTAAATCGATAAATCACCAACCTTATTCGCCGCTGAACCTATTTACTTAAACAGGTTAAACGGGTCACAAACGGGTACAAGTGTTATGCAGGTGTGAGTTACGATTGAGTTTCTTGACACGATTAATAAATGGGTCGTGTTTAGGTAGAGCTTATAATAACCTGCCAACCCGCGAACCCGAACAAGTCGACCCGAACACGACTCGATTGCCACCCCTAAGTCACGTGTATCGTAATTACTTGCAAGGTTATATATAATGTTAATATGGCCAGTCTCGACTCTCAATGTTTAGTTGCCGGCCTAGCTCCTCACATGATGATCGATCACAGATCAGTAGGTTCTTTTGTGTGATTATGCGAGTATATATTCTGGGGAATACGAAAAAAGAAACTATCATATTTACAGTACCTAGATAATAATCTATACTCCTTATAAAGGAGATTTGTCTAATTGTTGAAAAGTTGAAACTTGAAAACCTATTTTAAGCAACGTTGAATATTACATGCGTGGAAACTGTATTTCTATACTCCTTGAATGCGTGGAAACTGTTTTAGGGAAATCGCAAATCTATGGAAACTATTTTAGGTAAATCGCAAATCATCATTGCCCAATTCTTGAAAAGTTGAAAATCTATTTTTGGCAAATTTGAAAGTTGAGCCTAATTTAGGAAACAAAAATGGCAATGTTTGACAATTCAATGTTGGCACTATTCAATGCTTTATTATAATCCTGGAAACTAATTACTAATGCTATAATGTTTGACAATTCTAATGACAGAATGTTTGACAATTCTGGAACCATTTAATGAATACCAAAAATATACACGCACATCCTATATAAACAACCATAAATTCATAACTCATCTCATAAATCAGTCTTTCCTACTAGAAGAAAGAAAAAAATAGTTTTCATACTAATTTATTCATGTTTTGTAGGTTGGTACAGTAGCTAAACCATATTTCAGGTCGATCTTAGAGTGGACTCTTGATCCTTGCAATTGATCAAACAAATCGTCGATTCTCGGAAGTGCTTATCGGTTCTTCACAGTAAGTTTGTTTAGTTCACGGTAGTCGATACACATCTGAAAAGAACTATCTTTCTTTTTGACAACTGGGTCTTATAAATCCTTTGTCTGAAAGTTCTTGCAACTGAGTGGATAACTCTTGCATTTTGGCTGGTTCTAATCGCTATGGGGTTCGTGCTACAGGTGGAGCACCAGAGACTAAGTTGATTTAAAATTCAACTTGTCGAGCAAGTGGTAATCCAGGTAGATCGTCTGGAAAGACCTCCGGAAATTCCAGTATGATCGGCACGTCCTCAAGTCGCTTCTCCTCTGACTTATCCTCAGCCTTCTTTGATGTAACTTGTACTAGGTAGACCTGACATCCCTTCTGAGTATACTTCTGGGTTTTTGTACACGATATAATGTTCAGCTTACTTCTGTTGCCATAATCGTCACCTCGGATTATCAATAATTCGTCTTCATAAGGTATACGGACGACCTTCCCGTCACAAATGATCAACGCGTGGTATTTCGCCAACCAATCCATACCGATGATGACGTCGAAATTACCAAGTTCTACAGGCATTAGGTCTATGTCGAACGGATGACCTAATAATCCTAACGTGCAACCTCTAAGAACAACATTTGTTTCTGAAATTCTTCCATCGGCAAGTTCTACGATATAACTAGTGTCTAAAGTGAATGGTGTAATATCAAGCAAAGCACTAAAGGTAGACGACACAAAACTTCTATCGGCGTCCGAATCGAATAACATGGAAGCATAACAGTTATTGAGAAGAAATGTACCCGTGACAATGTTGGAATCAGGGTTTGTTCCTTGTAACATTTCTCATTTTCAGGTTATTTATGACTTTAATAAATTCCATTATTTATTTTTAGAGTTTTACGCGTTCGCTTTTAATTATTATCTTATAGTTAAATCGCGTAAACTAAAAATCAATGTTCAATATAAACGGATACCAAACAAATTAAAGTTTACATCAAGCAAGTGTTATATGATTATTAGGAGTATAATTTATAACTTTTTGTAATTTATTTTTGTTGGTTACGTAAAACGCTTACGTTTCGCAATAAATTACATTCGGGCATACCCGGAAGCACCTTTACCCATCTACACTCAAACAAATACCCACTTTTATACCCAATACCCAAAATTAACTTATTTTATTTATTTATAACCCCTCAAAACCGGATCCAACATATATGTGCAAGAAATAAAACCTTAAAACCCACTAACTCTTCATTTACAACTCATACCTTACACAAAGTGTACCCTAAATCCCACTCTTCCATAAATTGGCACATCATGTGTACCCTAACTCTTACAACCTTGTACTTAAACCACTACACATCCCATGGTTTAATCTTAGGTTGTTTTGATACCATCTTGTTATAACTAGAAAGTCCTATGCCCATTTAACTCTCACACATTCATTCACTAGCAAATTAGCAAGCAAACTCTCTCTATACTCAACCATACCCACGGCTCAAAAATCTTGTGCCTAGGGTTCCCATTAAAATTCATTCTACAAGTATTCCAAGCATTCTATTGTTCATTCTAAGATCATCTAAGGTTACTCAAGGTTATTACAAGCTTGGATTCGGGTTTAACAAGGATTAATCAAGAAAACATATTTAGGGTTTTCTTGATTAGGGTTTTGATTTTGGAAGCTTGGTTAGGGTTTATATCTTGTGTTCATCATCCTACTCATCCACTTTAAGGTCTATTTAAAGTATTTAATATTCATTCATTCATATACTAAATTATATACTTGTTATATTATGTTAATCACCACCTAGGTTTTATTTTTGGAATTTACAAAGTAAAAACATGTATGTACATACACAAGATTATTTTTCATGGGATAAAAATGATGTCTACCATATGTCAATATGCTTAAAATAAGAGTTTACAAGTGTTGAATAGTTTATATAATTATTTGTTAAGTTTTGATTATTTACTTAATTATAAAGTTCATGGACTTAAATAAATATGTGGGACTCATTTCTTGGACAATATGGACATATTATGATATAGAGGGCTTAATATATATATAAGATGTGTACTTTACAAATGAGAGGACTTGTGAAAATTTACATAAGTTATTAATACATAAAAATAAGTTAAAGTTATAAAACAATTCGAAGTTACTGTAGCAAACAGTACCTGGGAAAATTATTTTATGTTTTTTTTAAATAATACATTTCATGACGATCGTAAGCATGTAAGGAACTTGAAAAACGGAATTATAATGAACGAGTTATGATTTAAACAAGTTACGTATAATTAATTCTATAAAAACAGTTTTTATAAACTGTTGTGAACAGTAATTATTACTGTTCATCAGGGGTTTAAATTTTATAAATATGATATTTTGATAAATTAACTTAATACGAAGACACGGACAAGCATGTAAGGAACTCGAAAAACGGAATTATAACGAACAAGTTACGAATTTTACAAGTTATATATAATGAACTATATAAAAACAGTTTTAACCACTGTTGTGAACAGTAATTATTACTGTTCATCAGGGGTTTACATCTTATAAATATGATATTTTGATAAATTAACTTAATACGAAGACACGGACATAAAGAACTCGAAAAACGGAATTATAACGAACAAGTTACGAATTTTACAAGTTATATATAATGAACTATATAAAAACAGTTTTAACCACTGTTGTGAATAGTAATTATTACTGTTCATCAGGGGTTTATATCTTATAAATATGATATTTTGATAAATTAGCTTAATACGAAGACACGGACATAAACAACTCGAAAAACGGAATTATAACGAACAAATTACAAATTTTATAAGTTATATATAATTAATTACATAAAAACAGTTTTTAGGAACTGTTATGAACAGTAAATGTTACTGTTCATCAGAGGGTTACTTTTTATAAATATGATATTTTGATAGATTTTCTTAATACGAAGTCATGGACATAAGAAACGTATAAATCGGAGTTAAAACGATAAAGATATAAGGTTTTAAGATCGCGTGCACGATTTTTACTTTTATACATTACTTTTCTAAAACAATTAAATTAATAATGAAATATCATTATGAAATTAATAAAAACATTAAATCATATATTTTTACAAATGATACATTAGTAAATAAAAATAATATTTTTCTTGAC
>BQNB010127858.1:0-19372 GCA_026074375.1 Tanacetum coccineum | reverse complement strand
ATGTATTTGTTTTTTATTAACATATGTCTATTTGTGTTTACAGGACCGAATGAAGGAAAAGTTAAATGAGGTACCACAATCAGAGAAAACTGATTCATTTAAAGAGCAAGTTTTTATTGATCTAGTAGGCTTTGATGGACACGGAAGTGTCAAGACTTTTAGTGGAGGAGTATCTAGTTGTAAGGTTTTTTGGCCTCGCTCATCATTAAGGAATACCACCTCTTCACATGCAATACAAAGGATGGTTCAAGCTCACGTAGCTGCGCAGTTAGAGGCTAAGGTAGTTGAATAAGTAGCAAATCTAGTAGCAAACCAAGATGCGCAGATAGAGGCCAAAGTAGCAACGCATGTTTCTAATCATGAAAAAGCTCAAATGGAGTGGTTTAAGAAATTGGAATTACTGCTAGGAAGGGAGTTGCCACATCCATAGGGTTATCACGCACATAGGTCTGGATCAAGTGCTGGTGAGGTATATCTCTAACTAGTTATTGTTAATCTATTCTGGCCATTATTGCATGTGAATCAAACTATTAAATGATCAATGGTATTTTGTATGTCTGAACTTTATCAAATGAAAATTGATAAAAGAGTGCAGACATTTTTGTGCAGCTATCTTTTTAATGTAAGTACCAATTCTTTACCTTAGATTTGCAGTTACAAAATTATATACTGTACAAATAACATATACCATCACTAGGGTGTTTGGATTTGCTTACTACCTTTTATGGGGTGCTTGTTTAGGTTCAAATATGAGCTGTTATAATTTGACCCATTTTAAAATTTATATACCCTTTGTATTGCTATTTTCTATAACTAACCTTATTCTGGTTTATATTATGCAGGGATTACGATGAAGACGTGTTCTGATGAGTTTTATTTGTTTTCTTGATTAATAAATCATCGTAGTGATTTATATTGAGTTCCAGTTATGACTTTGTGATTTTAAAGACCATGGTTTACAAGGATGTTGGACGTATTCTTTTTTACTTTATGGTATTCAAGTGACAATGTAGACTTGATTTTATGGATGATTAATAAAATCCGAGTTTAGTTTATTTTTGGCTTCAATTGAACTATATTTGTGAAAATTTGCGATGGTTAGGTTGATACGATGACTAAATGAATGCAAAACAGTGCCAAATGGCTTTTATAACAACTCAAAATCGTGACAAATGTTTTTTGTCAAGGCGGATAAAAAGGTGCCAAATACGTTTGGAACCAAAACGGAAACCGTGGTAACGGTAGATAAAACCATCCTAGTTAAATTTGGCATGGTAAATAAAAATTGTACCAAATAAACATCCGGCACGAGAAATGAACCGGTACCAGATACGCATTTAGCACGGGATATAAAAGTGTGACAAATTCCCATTTGGCACGGAAAATTATTAGTCGTGCCAAATACCTCACTCGTGGCACCCCAAAGTTAAACCATCCCATGAACCGTTCCATATACTATTTAGCACGGTTTTAACTCGACCCAAATGTATTTGGCACCCTCATATTTAGGACGGAGCCAAAATCGTGCCAAAGCCGTGCCAAATAGCATTTGGCACGGTTTTTTGAGTTTTCGGCACGGTTTTTCACCCTCCCAAATACCACTTTTTCTTGTAGTGTCCCAAATCATTTTCTTACCCTATATGACCTTATTCATTAACTTCCAATTTCTTAGTTTCTAGCAGAAATTTGTAGTCACTTTATGACCACAAATAAAATACCAAAACACCTAATTGATGGTTTTCCTTACATTTCCTAGCTCCCCAATGAGTTGTGAGCTACTGTGATGTTTTAGAAAAAATAATAGTAAGTGGAACTATTTTATAAAAATTCATCATTACAAAGTGCTCAGATTCGGATCTGAATGCACACCAAAAAGTTTGACGTCATTAAAAATACTTAGAAAATGTTTTTGCGTTAGCCCTTTGAACTGGAGTTAATAGACACCTAAATATGACTCATGATTTTTGGCTAACCCAAATTTTTCTTTTAAGTTGGGGTTTTACTCCCCGAAATCTGACCAAAATCAGACCCGAATTTACTGTTTTAACAACTTTTCTTGCGAAAATCATTTGACTAACTTCCGGACCTCAAAACCTTTTAGGGCTGGACTTTTTGAAAACTAGACTCTCTGAACTTATTTTTAGGCTCAAGAAAATTGATGATTGCTATTTTTATGACCGAGTTATAATTCGTACAAGATGACCTTTCAAAACTGCCAGCTTTTAAATTCTGAATTTACAAACCCTAAACCCTAATTACACATGCTTAACACCACCCATCATCCCAATAACGATTTTTAAAGATCAAACACCCTAATTTTACAGATCTTGTATAAACCCTAGTCCATCCTCAAAATTGTTACAAGAATAATTAAAGAGAATTAAAATAGTTAGGGTTTATTAACATACCTTAAACATTGATCTTGATACACAAGATCACCAACTTGATTCTTGATAAAAAAAAAACCTTTTTTTCTTCTCTTTCATGGTTCGACTGATTAAAAAAAATAGGGATGAGGGGTTTGTATTTATAGTGTTTGCAAAAAGATTAGATAATTACATATAGTTGAACTAAAATTGGGCTTTTCTTTCCTTCTTTTTCTCTTACACCGATCGTCCCTTTCTTTTCTTTTTTTATTATTATTTTTCTTTATTATTATTATTTACATAATAACCCTCTAATTTTGACATTTTATAAAACCTTTATTTATTTTAGAAATCCTTTTAAATTAAAACTAGCTTAATTAATTACAAATTAAATTCATTTCTAAATATATTTTTCCTAACTTATTACTACTAAAATCTATCTAACTAAATTTCTAAACTTAATTTTCTATTCTCACGAATTCCTATTATTTAAATACGTATACATATACATATAAATACGTATACACATAAAATTTTACCATCATTTTCATTGTCACCAAAAGTGAACAAAATGAAATACCCACATTAACCATAAATTAAATCAAAATGAGACGATCACGCTCACAGATTGATAACCAACTCACATAGAATCACATAAACACATAATTACTATAACACATAATGAAACTCAAATCAATACTAACGGTTGACTAACCTGCTCAAAGCACAGTTGTCACAGTATCCCCTCCTTAGGGAAATCTCGTCCCGAGATTTAACTAATAGGTTCAACATCATCATCAACAAACAATCGGGTATACTTAGCTTTCATATAGTCCTCACGTTCCCACGTGAACTTAGGGCCACACTTTGAATCTCATTTAACTTTCACGATCAGAAACCCACTGCTTACAACTTCGCTTGCCCATACAAGGGTACAAATAGCAGCATACAACTCTAAGCCAAAATAACATCTAACTACATGAACATCGCCCGTCTTCGAGGAAACTCGTCAAAAACCTTAAGTTGTGTAACAACGTCATTCATAACCTAACCCCGCAACTCATCAAACAAGAACTGTCTTGGAACTAAGTTATGAGTTGTTACAAAGCTCAACGTTTTTGAAGAATCAGCTCGACTTCGAGTTTATTCAAAATATAACATTAACCAAACCACCTCAGAACATTCAAGGGTGCACTAAAGTCTGCCAATAACCCTATGTGTCCAACTTTACTTAGTACTTCCAATGATAGCTTGCTCAACAAGCAAGTGTGGATACTTAGTTTTTATGAAATCCTCATGACCTCGCTTCGAGTTCCAATGGACTTAACTATCGGAATCCTACTACGCTTCAAACTTTTAACCTCACGATCGATAATCTCAATAGGTTCTTCAACAAAACAAGCTGCAGAGATTACTAAATTAAAGGAGAGGGTCAAGAAGCTAGAAAGGAGGAATAAGTCAAGAACTCCAGGGGTTAAAAGGTTAAGGAACGTTGGTAGAACTACACGAATAGAATCCTCTAAAGATAAAGGTTTGGGTGCTCAGGAGGATGCATCCAAACAGGAGAGGAAAATTGCTGATCTTGATGATGATGCAAAGGTTACTTTGGTTGATGAGGCTCAGGAGAGAAATGATGATAATTTAATGTTTGATACATGAGTTTTTGATGAAGAGGAAGTTAAGGTTGAAAAGGTAGTTAGTACCGCCAATGCTACAACAACAACTATTGATGAGTTGACTTTGGCTCAGACCTTAATAGAAATTAAAGCAGCTAAACCCAAGGCTGTTAAAACTGCTGATACAACAACTACAACTGCTGTTATAAGACCCAAGGCTAGAGGGTTGAATTAAGAAGCTAAGTGAAATTACAACAACAACATCACAACCATCACAGCTTCCACAGGCTAAAGACAAAGGCAAGGGAAAAATGGTTGAACCTGAAAAGCCTTTGAAAAAGAAAGATCAAATTTTGGTAGATGAAGAAATTACTCAAAGACTTCAAGAAGAATTGCAAGCTGAATTAGAAGAAGAGGAAAGGCTGGTAAGACAAAAAGAAGAAGATGATAACTTAATTTCATGGGATAATACTCAAGCTATGATGGAGGCATATTATGAGTTAGCTTAGAGATTACAAGCAGAAGAACAGGGTGAGTTGACCATTAAAGAAAGATCAAAACTGTTTGTAGAGCTCATGGACAAAAAGAAGAAGCACTTTGCAAAGCTTAGAGCTGAAGAAACAGAAGAAAACCACCAACCAAGCCCAAAGAAGGAATCAAATGTTACTTATTGAAAAATATGGCTAATTACAACATAGTCATTTGGAAGAACGAAAAGTTTTAAAGAAATTCAAATGTATTTGACAATACTATAAAGTGGTAGATTCATGTTGTCCTATGGATACATAAGGTTGTGGAAGGAAGTAAAGCTCATGCAGAAGGATAGTCCTAAGGAGAACAAAGAAGAAGATCTTCGAGTCTGATAATCAAAGAAGCAAAAGATAGAATGAGAATGAGTAGAAGGCTAAAGTGAAATGATGAAGCGAAAATGAAAAAGCTTATGAAGATAGTTCCTGATGATGAGTAGCAATTGAATGATATACTACTAGCACTAAGTCCCCAATTATTGTTTGACATGGAAAATCATCAAAAAAAAAAAAAAATCAAAATACAAAAAAAAAAAAAAAAGAAAAAAAACAAAAAAAAAAAAAAAAAAAAGGAAAAAAAAAAAAAAAAAAGCATCAAAAAAGAAGGAAAGATGGATCTTTCAAATCATCAAAGCTGAGGGAAGTTCAAGGAGGTATTCATCAATGATTAGGATGCTTCAGAACATTTGGAAACACTCTGGAAATTGGTTAAAGCTAAACATGGTGTTTGTTCGTTTCAATAAAAACCTTACAAAATGATGTAGCATTACCTATATAATATTTATACATGTTTTTAACTATATAAATATTATTTTATAAAATAATTTAACTATTTATATAATATTATTATATAAATAATAAAAATATTAAATCAAGTATTATTAACAAATAATCAAGTATTGGACAAAGATAATATTTTTACAGATGCATATACTTGGACACTTATTTAACAAGCACGATTTAACTATTGTTTTAACATTGATAAATTAAACAAAAACTATTAAGTATTGATATAACTTTATAATATACATTGTTATATTTATTTGAAATACATCGTACTTATACGATCTTTAATTAATTAGGTTGCATTCTGGCTATTCGCGACGTTATTCTTTGTTGATTGTTATTTGTTGGGATTAAAAGCTTCTTGATCCTGTTTGGAAGTAACTGCTACTAAGGTTAGAGTTACTACTACTAGTATATATTACTACTGCTAATGGAAGTTAAGACTGCTCAGAGACTTAGAAGAAATACTACTAAGTAGTTAATACTGCTAGTATAAAAGTTACTACTGTTAGTGTAACTTAGTACTGCTAGTGTATGATTAGTACTGCTTGAGTAAAGTTACAACTGTTAGCATAAAGTTAGTACTGCTAGTGTAACTTAGTACTGCTGATGAAGAATGAAGAAAATATTCTAAGTAGTTACTACTGCTTGTACACAGTTAGTGCTGCTGGAATAAAAGTTAATGCTGCTACTTACAACTGCTGAAGGATTACAACTGCTAGAAGAGTTTCTACTGTCAGAAGGATAAAGACAAGAGAAAGGATTAAGATGAAGATTGTTTATCAAGATTACTTACGGGATAAGTATGAGATATTTTTGTAAAAGATACGTATAAGTTATTTGTTTAGAAGATCATGATAACTTAGGAAAATATTGTAAGCCTGTTAGGACTCCTTGGTGTATAAAAGGAGGTCCTAGGGTATAGAGTTTAATGTACCAAATACACATACACATTCATACATTTTTTATATATAGCTTCAAGGTTGTAAACCCTAGTACTACACAGAGTACTCGTATTATTGATAATAATATTGGAGCTTTTTAGTGATATCATTGTTCATACATTGTTCATACAATTTACTATTTCATTTATATTCTTCTAAGTATTAAAGAGTAGATTCCGCATACTCTTTAGTATTCACAAAGTTTCTACCATAGTTGTTTTGGATTTATCCAGAGTAACTTAACCTTTACAAGCTAAGGAATCGATCTTAAGTTGGGATCAACACTTTTGCACCAGTTGCAAGACTTGAAGCTGTCAAAATCTTTGTGGTATATGCGGCTCACAAGAACTTTCCTATTTACCAAATGGATGTCAAACATCATTTCTGAACGGTCTACTAAACGAGGAAGTTTTTGTTCGTCAGCTCGATGGGTTTGTAGATCCAGACATTCCTAATCATGTATATCGTCTTAAGAAACTACTGTACGGTCTCAAACAGGCCCCTAGTGTAACACCCCCAAATTGGGTCGCAATGGAATATGGGTTGGGGTGATACTTCATAGATCAATAACACAAGATATATATAAGAACGACCAAAAAGTCGTTTAAAACCGATACATTAGATTTAGCAAAGTATTTGTTACAAAAGCCCGAAGCTTCACTTGTTCAAAGTACATATTACAAAGATTCTAGTCCATAACAAATGTTTCCCAAAATGTAATGCAACCAAATCTTTAATGCATGACTTCCAAAATAACGACCACCAATGTATCCCTTGTCTTGTACCTTACTGATCTCCTGAGAAAACATTGCTTAAAACGTCAACATATTGTTGAGTGAATTCATAGGTTTATAAAATGTATAATGTAGGACCGCAAGATTTCCCCATGATAATGCAACAGATGCAAACATCATAAAATGTAATTACGTTTTCCTAAGTTCATGACACTGAAGCTCGACATGTATGAATTGCAATATAAATTGCCAACATTGCCCGTGATGATGTTCTAACCCGCAACATCCTATGTCCGACATGGTATACATTCGTTGTCTGGAAAACCGGCACAGTGAGCATGACTCACCCGAACGGGGATGTCAATCCCAAATAGATCTATTTATAACATTCGCGCTCACAACAGTAATTGACAGTTCATGATAATGGGCTCAGAGGGTTATCGCTACTTAGGCAAACACGTAATCGTAAATGTGAAATGTACACTTGCGTCCAATTGTAAAACATGTATATGTTTCTCACCCCAAAACTTGTAAATCATTAAAATGTAAAACGTGGGGCTATGAACTCACCTTGAGTAAATGAATATCAAGTATATCACAGAAAATGCGTTAGATAAACGCCGAATGCAACATAATTAATTATAGGCCATATGAGTACTAAGCACTTTGAATAACTAATAACATATATAATTCTATATAGCTACATCACCATCTAATTTCGTTATCATATTTATAAAGTTAAAACGTTTATAAATAATTCCTTAGTAAAAACGATGTAACTTTATCGTTTTAAGCCCGTTTCTTACGTTTCTTATGTCCACGCTTTCGTATTAAGACGAGTTATCAAAATATTACATTTTCATATTTTTAGTCTCCTGATGAACAGTGGTTTTTACTGTTCATGACAGTTTAAAATTTTATTTTTATAGATTTGGTTATCGTAAAACCCGTAAATGTCGTATCTTATTCGTTTTAACTCCGTTTTTAGTGATTTTCCTACGCTTCAACAAAAACCCACAATTGTACCCAATACCGAAAATTTACAAATTTTCATTCCATATATACATGTAGGGCCGGATATGGACATAAAAATCCAAAGATATTTACTAGTTCAAAACATATTCCTTGAAATCATAGGATGATGTCCATATTAGGGAACCAAGGGTTGTTTTCTTACTAGCTCTAATATAAAAAGACCAAAGACTTCCACATTTCCCTCAAGGTGTCTTTGACTAGTCTCCTTAGTATATAATACAAGTAGCTAGTGTCAGTAACACATACATACTTATTTTACTTAGTGAAAAACACAAAAATCTCTCCCTTTGTCTCCTTTCTTACCCACAGCACAAACCAAACCACCATAAACAATTCACACAATCTATTTTATCACATTTACAAGTGTACCTACATCATTTCTAAGATAACCTTAGGTGTTTAGAATGCTTGGTTAAGCATTTACAAGTGTTAAAGCTAGAAGGTTCAAGATTGGGGTATAGCTTGGAATTAGGGTTTTTAAGGGTTGTAAGCTAGGGTTTGGTTTCTAGACAAGGGTTTAGATCACTTGCTTGATGTAAACATTTAATTGTTTGATGCCCGTTTACTTTGAATGATAATTTTTAGCTTACGCGATTTAACTTAACGATTTCAATTTAAAAGCAAATACGTACAATACTAAAATTAAATAGTGAATTTATTATTGGCGTACAATGACCCTAAAACATAAGGTGTTATACCTAGAGCCTGGTATGACAAGCTTTCCTCATTCTTAATCGAACACCATTTCACAAAAGGTATTGTTGATCCGACATTGTTTACAAGAAGACACTGGGATGACATTTTACTTGTTCAAATCTATGTCGACGACATAATTTTTGGGTCAACAAATCTTGTCTTTTCAAATAGATTTGCAAAACTAATGAAAGATAATTTTAAAATGTCAATGATTGGTGAAATGAAGTTCTTTCTCGGACTTCAAATTCATCAATCACCCCAAGAAATCTTTATATGTCAATTACAATATACTATGGATCTTCTTAAAAAACATGGTATGGAAAATTGTGATACCATTAGAACACCAATGGCTACGTCCAAACTAGATGCAGACTTATAGGGTACCCAAGTTGATCAAACTAAATATCGTAGTATGATTGGGGGACTTATGTATCTCACTGTTAGTCGACCAGACATTGCCTTTGCCACATTTGTATGTGCGCGTTATCAGGCACGCCCAACCAAAAAACACCTCAAAGAGGTTAAATGGATCTTTCGATACCTAAGACAAACCATTAACATGGGTATATGGTATTCGAAGAACTCCAGGTTTGAGCTAATTGCATATGCAGATGCAGACCATGCATGATGTAATGATGATTGCAAAAGCACATCTAGAGGCATTCAATTTCTAGGATAAAAGTTAGTCAGTCGGTCGTCTAAGAAGCAAGATTGTACAACAATATCAACTGCGGAAGCTAAAGTACGTATCCTTATCTGCATGTTGCGCTCAAGTCATTTGGATACAGACACAACTGCTAGATTATAGATTTTGGTACAACAAGATTCCAATGTACTGTGACTCAAAGAGTGCAGTTGTTATATCTTTCAATCCGGTACAACATTCACGTACAAAACACATTAACATCCGTTATCACTTTATCAAGGAGCATGTTGAAAAAGGTACCATTGAACTTTACTTTGTTTGGACGGAATACCAACTTGCTGATCTTTTTACAAAATCCCTTCCAAAAGAAAGGTTTAAGTATTTAGTTCACAGGATTGGTATGCGATGTATGACTCCAACTGAGTTGGAACGTCTAGCAAAATTATCTTCTTGAATGAAAGATCATACATCAAAATATTTTGTAAATAAATTTTAAAAACAAAATTTTAACTTAAAGTTACAAGCACATATCTTCTCCGTTCTTATCAGTCTCATGATATTGTATTTTTCACAAGTGGTTCTTTAAATGCAAAATCAAAGTATCATGAACTGAGAGGGAGTAAATCATATAAACAATGATCTTTCACAATCAAACTTCATTCACAAACAAAGAATTTCTTCAAAAACATCTTTAAAACTCATCAGAATTTGAAAAATTCAAGTGTGGATAAACATCAAAAAGTAACAATCTCTTGAATAAGTTCTTTAATTAGACATTTATTTGAGGGGGAGTTATGAAATTCTTGATTTTTAAAATCTTCTCAAAAATGTTCAAAACTACAAAATTAACTATCTCTCGATAAGTTCTTTAATAAGATATCTAATTGAGGGGGAGTTATAAATTTTTCAGTCAAATCATCATCAGAAAATAAAAATGTGTTTTCAAAAGCAAAAATAACTCCTTGTTGAACAAAATTTTATCAAAAGGAAAGCAATTCAAATGGATATTTGTTCAAAGGGGGAGTTATAAATTGTTTTAAAGGAAAAGCGGGATCTTAACTGCAAAATCATTCAAAAAGGTTTGTTGTGAAAAATAGATCTAATTCCAAAGGGGAGTTATGAAATTTTTTTGGGTATTAAAAGTTTACGAAACTTGAGGGACTGAAAATGTAAAATACAAAAGACAGTTTCGTAAGGGAATTTATTGTTTATGAAAGAAAGAAGAAGGACTGAAAATGTCAAAATCAAAAGATAGTTTAGTATGGACTAAAATGGTTTACGAAAGTAACTTGAGGGACTGAAAATGTCAAAATTACAAAGTTATTTTTAGAAGTACAAAAGTAACAGTTTTTATACGTAACCTTATCATTTTCGTAAAACACACAGAAAAGGTTTCGTAAATCTTTTGCATAAGTTGATCTTTCGTAACTTAGAAAAACACGATCCAAATCATTTCATCAATTCTCTGTGATAGAAAAACATAAGAAAACGTGACCTATTTTATTTCTTTGTGATTAATTGTTGTTATTAATTGATAATATAGGTTTCATATAGATCTAGGGTTTCGTAAAAATGAAAAGTGATTGGAACATGAAATTAATAGAGGCAAAACATTGATATATGTCTTGTAACATAATTGGAATGGATTGATCACTGAAAATATCATTTGTGGACTAAGATCATGAGGTTTCGTAACCTTGATAGGTTTCGTAAATTTGAGATGTTGCTTTTAGACATAAGAACAGTCTTAAACTGTTGAATAAATGATAAAATAAGCTGAAAAACAAAACAAATCTTTTAGTTTATCATTTTTCATTCGATAATTATGTTTACGTAAGTAATGGTTTCAAGTTTCGGTTTCGATGGGCTTATCAAATGGTTTTGTAAACAGTAATGGGCCAAATTGGTTGGTTTTGTAAATGATGTTTTAGGCTAATAAATGGGTTTCGTAAGGCAAAATGGGCTTTTTAGCTTGAGTTTCAGAAAAGAATATTAATGGGCTAAAAAAAATTTAACGGATACTCAAATGGGCTTAATCGTTAAACAAAATGGCATCTTACGAAAACAAATGATAGATTTTGTTATCAAATCATATCTTTATATTGATAAATGGATCAAATTGTGAAGGTTGTGTTCGGTTTTGACCATTTCCTGAAATTAACAAGATGAGGATTGAGCAATCTACTAACCATTCAGATATCGTATATAAGAATATGTTTTGAATAACCAAATTTTTCATTCAAAGTGATCAATGGTTCAAAGATATGAAAAGAGAATGAATAAACATGGTGATTCAACTGTTTGTGATCATAAGTTTCTCATGTAACAACAAAGGCAAACTTCAAAGTTTTGAAAAGATTGTTTCAAAAAACCGGTAATAGTGGTTCATGACTTTCTATTGTACATAATTGGGTAAATGGTCTAAGTCATGTCCAGTTTTGACCGTTTTCTATATTGAACAGAATGAGGAGTGAGTGGCTTAGTGACCATCCAATTATTGTTACATTAGTTTGGTTGTATAATCATTGTTTTCAAAAATCTTTGGAAAACTTGTGATTTTTGGAAAAGTTATCTCAATTTCTATCAAAAGGTTGTATCTTTGTGTCACAAAGTGGTACTCTTTTGCTTAAAAGTATTTTGATAGAATATAAAGGTATACTCTTTGATTTCTTAAACATAAATGATTGTCACAACTTGTGTTTTTGCCAAGTTGATACTTTTCAAAATCATAGTATATCTTTATTATTCTTGAAAGAGTATCATTTCACAAATGCTTTTTAGTGAGGAAATTCAAAATAGAAAGAGAGATGAAATCCATACGCGAAAAAGCAAATCAAAGTATGCTCGAAAAAGAAATGTCAGAGCATACAAAATAAGATCAAAAGAAAAAGACCAATAAAGCGTATGACATGTGCCCGAAAAAGCAAGAATTGGCACATGAGAAAGAAAAGGATCAGAATATGCTCAAAAAGAATTGCCAGAGCATATAAAAACATACAGAGTGGAAAGAGACAAAAATATTATATAAAGGTGTATTACATAAACTTTATCTCATTTCACTAATCACTTCATGTCATCATACAGTTTTCCATGTGGCTCAACAAATCATTCCAGCTGCTCAAGTTGTCCCTAAATTCCAAGGCATTAGGAGGTGCAACAATTATGTTGTGATTCAGAGTATTCCATGTTCTCCTGAATGCAAGATTGTTGGGAAAATCTTACTTGATCAACCATTGAGCTATGCTCTAACTGCCACTGCCGATGTTCCAGCCGTGTATCTACAATAATTCTGGAAGACAGTGAGCAAGATGCCTGATACATAGGACACTATCATCTTCAAGCTGGATAGTCAAGAGATAGTTTACACTGTTGATATGTTTCATAATACTCTTCAACTGCCAGTGGAAACTCTAGAAAATCCATTTGTCATACCAACTAATATCAAGATTATTGAATCTTTCATGAACAGAGTTGGCTATCAAGGTGTTGTTGACAATGTGAGTGCTTTCTATACGAAGTTTCTTGCTCAACCATGGCAAAAAAAATGCTCAAGGTGTTCAACTGATGCTTAACTACAAGAACATCTGGACATGATCAGACAAAGATCAACATTCTTCAGTTATTTCATGTTGTGGTTAATCGTACAAATATTGATTATGATGCTCTTCTCTTGTGGGATTTCATGAATAATGTATTCCAAAAGAAGAATGTTATTCAGTATCCTCGATTTATCAAGCTTATAATAGCTGATTTAATGGAGAAGTATCCATTTATTCCTTGAGGACATGACGAGGATTATCACTCTATCAAGTATGATACTTCGTTAGTAAGCGTTTATTCTATAGGTAATGTGCTATTTTGAGGGATGTGAATTCCAGATGCATTCTTAACTGCTAAAATTCATGCTACTGATGACTATAAGGAGCATGAGACGGTGTTTGTCGGGGTAGAAGTTCCAATGAATCAACCATAACCGATTGTTTCTACCCAAGGAACACATAGGACTACACTTAGAGCCCATAGGACACCTACCTTTACTGCTGCTAGTTATTAGGGGAAGAAGAGGAAGCAACGTGTTGGAGAAACTAGTTTACCAAGCAAACCACTAAAAGTGACAATCAAACAAAAGAAGTAAAGCACGCCTTCAATTCCACCTCCTAGTGATGACAGAGAAAGAGATGATATTGTCGAGGTAACACTTTTAAGTCTCCCTTTACATAAAACTGCGTTAGCTGCAGAAGCACAAGAAAATGTTGATAAAGTACAAGAGAAGTTGGTCGAGGAGGAGATTGAAAAGATGGTTGAAGGTGAAGAAGATGAAGAATCGCATGCGAGTGAGTTTGTTGATTCTATGCTAAATGATGATGTTGATGATTCCGGTTCTAGGATAGAGCCTGGGAGTTAAAAGGAAAACCCGGAAGTTATTGTTAATGAAGATGTTTCGAAAAAGAAGGATGATGAGAAGCATGAAGATAAAGTGAATGATGATGATGTTGAAAAAACGGATGATGCTGCTGAGGAGAATGACAATGATGATCATACTGATCATGCATTTGTCGGAACTCACGCAATGGGTAGTATGGAGACCAGGAATGAGTAGATGCAGACACCAATTCCCACACCAACTAGATCCCCTAGGAAAGATTTATCTTCTGATAAAACATTTTTTGACGAATTGACAACAACTGTATCACCAACAACTGCTACCACATTCAAATATTCATCCACACTTAAACGTAAGAAAAGATCTATTTCATACAAGACGAAGATTCTTCCAGGAAGTATTGCTGGCATGTGCAGACGACGTGGTCAAATTCGCTCCCATATCAAAAATAAATTTATAACTCATAAGTTCTTTATGGGCAAGATTCGAGAAGTTCTTGATCATTTCAACAAGGGTGTGCCTGAGATGACATTTGCAAAAACAAATGAAATAATAAAAGAAGAGATGCCACGACTAGTAAAGCTTGCGGTTGACAAGGATAGAGAAGTTACTCTATCAATGTATCAGAATTGATCTCCAAATAATTTGCCACTCATGGACACAAAATGATTGAAGAACTGTTTCGAAAGCACATGCAGAATACAACTCTTAATCTTTATCCAACAACAAGCTCATCAACCGCTGAAAAAACAACTGCAGATCTTCAACAACAGTTATAATTGAATATGAAGACAACACCTCAAGATCAAGCAGTTGATCCATAATTGTGGGAAATTTTAAAAGCTAAGTTTGAAGAGCCATAACTTTTCGCATATCACGATGAACATCATACGAATGTTGATCCTCCTGAAGGGGAAGAAACATGGCGAAAAGATATTTTGGTAATCAAAAGCAAATGAGAAGAAGGAATCTTTTATGAATGGAAGACCAATTTTACCGACGATGAAGCGTCTGTAATAATCAACCCTTAGGGGGAGATTGTTAGGTTTAAGAAAAGTGTTTATTATTAGATGAATTGGTCTTTGTATAGTTTTGTTTAGTTTATAGTTTTATTAGTAATTATAATGTAATAAAGTCTATCTTGGTCAAAGTTAAGTAAAGTTGACCAAGGTTTGACTAAAGTTAGGAAAATAGAATAGGAACAACAATAAGTATAAATACAAATCTATGAGAGGTATTTATACAAGTCTTTATATTTTTTAATTCACTGCTCCCTCCCATTTCTATTTTCTCTTTTGGAATGAAAACTTTGAAAATGATGAAAATTACTTTTGAGCTTCTCTCTTCTATTCTTTCACTTTCGTATGATTACTACTATGAAAATATGACATATAACAGTAAATGTCATCCCCAATTCCAGTCAAGATCAAATGAATTGCTTCCTTTTGTGCTCCATAATGAGCTTTGTTTTCAGGAGATAGATTTGAGAATGTCTCAAGAGTTGTTCGTCCTGGAACTTCTGGAGATTCATCTGTTGCAGGTTGACCAGGAATTATGATATTAGAAAACTTGTAAAGGTCATTAAGGATGCATTTCTTTAGTGCTTCACTGTTTGGTTTCGTATCAACATATCTCATGAAACGTGATTGCCACTAAGCATATCTTCATGTTGCAAGCATTGGTGGACGATCTCTTGAACCAGTTGCCATGATGTTGTTATGCATTTGAATGTCTGTTGTTGATGTTGTTATTGGAGTAGTCATGATGAATGATTTATTTGTTATGAAATGAAAATGATTAAAAAAGATCTTAAGTAGGTAAAGTGATTGATGTTGTGATTTGACTATGGAATTCTAGTTCACGGGATTTTACAAGTCTTGATTAAACCCAGAAAAGAAGTGAGACTTTCGCAGGATTTTACTATATCAAGAAGAAACTATGAAATAGAATTGTAGTCTTTGAAGTCCAAAAGAAGAATTTATGATTCTTCCGAAAATGGTTCACCAAAATTGGTTTTCTGTGTGAACCGAAAAAGAAATTCGGTGAAATTATCAAAAACGGAAAAAAATTATGTATAAATCGCCTAGTGTAACACCCCCAAAATAGGTCGCATCAGAATATGATATTCCGGGGGTATTACTTCATAGATAAATAGCACAAGATATGAGAACGACCTCTATATGAGTCATTTGAAAACTGATACATTAGATTTCATAAATGGTTCGTTACAAAAGTCCATAAGCTTAACTTGTTTAACTTGGAAAAGTAAAGATTTCACAACATAACAATAACCCAAAATGTAATGCATGTAAATCTTTATGATAATATGACTTCAAAAGACGACCATCCAATGTATCCATGACTTGCACCTTATTGACCTGAGAAAACATGTTTAAACTGTCAACAATAATGTTGGTGAATTAATAGGTTTATAAATTAAATGAAGCGGATAGCAAGATTTTACCGTAATAAAGTAACAAATACAATATCACAAAAATGTATTACGAAATGCACTAAGCTCATGACACTAAAGCTAAACAATGTATGTATATCAAATACATATGAATGATGGTGCCCAATGTAGATGTTCAACTTGTAACATCTATGATTTCAAATGGTATACATTTGTCGTTTCCGGCCAACCAGTAAACTAGCAAGTGCTACTTGCCCGAACGGGGATGTTAATCCCAAATAGATCTATTCATAACATCCGCGCTCACATAATGCAATTAACAATTACATCTATGCAATTAACAGTTCATGATGAAGGGCATAGTGGGTTATAGCCACTTAGGCAAACTCGTAATATTTGAATTTAAAATGTACTTGGATCTATTTTGTAAAACAAACATGATCTCATCCCCGAGATTTGATAAATGATTAAAAAGTTTAAAAGTGGGGACTATAAACTCACATCAAGTAATGAAAATGGAATAGCAAGGTAGTGGCACAAAAAATGATGCAAAAGACTTTATCCGCAACCTATATAAAAATAATACATATTTACTAAAAGGAAAATAATAAACTAAATACTTGCAATCTCGCCCCTAGTGTGTGCTTGAGCTCTATTTAAAATAATGATGTTTGAAAACAATTTCTCATGTTAAAATGGTCAACTTTATTGGGTCAACGTGGTCAAAATATAAGTAAGCAATTTACGACTTTAGACTTTTTGGAAACTAGATCACCTATACTCTAAAACATTAGTTTAGGCCAGCCCTTGGTTAAGCCTCTAAGCGTGTCAAATAATTAGACGAAACAGTGACGTTTACTAATTGAGTTAAGTGTAAATATTATCAAGTTTTAATATTTGACGTCTTGGAGTTTTACAATATAATTACGAATTCGTTAGTTAACGATAATGATAACTAAAAACATATTTGAAAACTTGACCATGTCATCTACAACTTTTGTTAAGTAAGTCGTGTCCAAAAAGGTTGTTAACGGGTTAAAAATAGGGCTAAACATGCGTGTGTCACTAGGACAGTTTTTACACTTAGAAAAATAAAGGGTTATTTCAGCATGAATTGTTTGCGTGGTCAGAGTTTTGGGATCAGATTGTGACCTCGATACTCAATGTTAGGACGATACAAAAATTATCTTAATAAACTAGGTCCTACTGGCTCTAATTTATCTTTTATAACTTTTGTGTGTCGGGATCATTAACTGGGTCAAAAAGGGGTCAAAAGATGGGTGTAGCTCATGGGCATACCTGACCTGTTGCACACCAGGTGTTCGACAAATTGTTGACACCTATGACGAACAGCCAAATGCACACGCGTTTTGTGAGCAGGTTATTTAACGAAAAAGGGTGATTTTTGTACTATCTTAAAGTTGATACTTCAGGCTTTGTTTATCATCATTTGGTTCGTCATTTTAGTTAGTAAAAATCAACACAATAATTCAAAGAAAAGGCTTCGCTGGTCGTTTACAAGGCAGTGGGAAAAAGTGGCAGTTTTTACGCCCTACTTTGAGACCTTCTAACTTCTTATCTACTTGACAAAAATTAGTGATTCCAGGGGCAAAATAACTATTATATGTCCTATTTATGAAAATAATTATGTTTCATTTTTTATGCTTAACGTCTAGAGGTCGAATAGTGTACATAAAATTATGGGTGTGGGCTGCGTTTTATACCAACAATTCATATGTGTTTTTCTTTTTATCTAACCCACGCGTCTAAGCTACTAATGGGCTAAGTTCTACACTTAATACCTTAGCATAAACATGGCTCATGCCTTATTAATCACCTTATAAATTTTATAAAGGTTTTACTAGTTTATTTGATGTATATCAGATAGTAAACCAAATTGTTTTGCTTTTAAGGTTTTTCAAGCACATAACTAGTAACATAAAATGCGTAGATAATGATGACAATTAACAAATGGATGCTCACAAAGCTCTAGGATGGAACGCTATTAGGACTTGTCCAATACGAAGAGAATGATGCACGAAGGACTTGACCCAACGAAAAGAAAACCCTAAATCGCTTGAAAGCCCTACGTGATCCAAACCAACTAAACTAATTGTTCCGTCTGGTTTGTTTCCCACTGATGAAGCTGAAACACCACGAAAATACTACCCACTTGTTTGTCGTTCTACCAGATATGGGGGTCCAAAGGTGTCGAGTTTTGGGCTAGGGTTTTTAGGGATTTATGGAGGAAGTAATGAAGTGATAAGTGTGTGGTATGTGAGTCGAAGACAAGGAAAACCAAAGCAATGAGAGTATGGTGATAACTGGATTGAGTTGTTTTTGTGTTTTGAAAGAAGTATGCATGGTCTTCTTATACTCACAAAGGATGCAGGCATAGTCTTTCAATAAGAAATCATGTTCTAATGTTAATCCCATTATGGTAAAGGATATTTGGGTTTCTTCATAGTCAAAGCATAGTGAATTAAAGTGGTATACTGTTTGGATGCGTAGAAGCAAAACCAAGAGAAAGGAGCAACCTAGTTTAACATATGAGTTTGAGGGTTTTTATAAAAGAACTTGGGCTTTTATCTAATGGGTAGAAGAGGAAAAAAAGGAGATGGGTTTGTGATTATTTCTTCTAGTTTGCAATATTCCGCTTTGGCATGTTGGAACAAAGATATACACAGCTTCTTGCTAGATTGTAGGGAAATATTTTAGTTTCCCTATTAGGTTCATGGTTTAAGACTTTTATTGTGTGTATTATTTGAGAAATAAAGAAGAAACATAAGTCTGGATTTACTTATTGAAATTAAATACTAAGTGGTGGTGAGAAAAAAAATATAGAGTGCATTTGTTTGAGGTTACTAAGTTGTAGGGAGATCGATAACTAAGTCTCTAGTGAAACGTATTACTAGTCCTTTCATTAAAAATTTTGGTTAAATTTACTCGTTAGATTTTTAACTAGACGATTTAAATCAAGAGTAAATATGCAAAACCCTATAAATAAAAGGGAAAATGAATAATTGAAATTGTAATGAGACCTGAAAACACAGGGTGTTATAGTCTCCCCCTGTTAAATGAGCCTTGTCCTCAAGGCTTAAGACGTGACACTTGACGACGGTGTGGTCTTGGCGAAGAGATGTGGGTATTTCTATTTGAATTGATCCTGTCATTCCCAGGTAAACTCAGGACCTCGTTTAGAGTTCCATCTAACCTTAATGATGG
>BQNB010127857.1:0-19372 GCA_026074375.1 Tanacetum coccineum | reverse complement strand
GTGAAATTTTCTCATACCCCATCAATGCAAGTTGTTCAAAAATGGTAGAATTTGGTAAACAATCAATACCTTCCTCATCTGTTAGTTGAAGATCTCTGTTAACAGATGATTCAGTGATGATTATCTTCTTGCCATCTACTAGGGCATGTAACTATTCTTCCCCATTGATAGTTTTAGCCTTGACATTAGACCAAAACTGTTCAACGCAAGAAATATATATAGTAGGATTAATCGTTAATGCATACCTTATAGGGTATACATTCAAAAAAATCCACAATTTGTCCAAACCCAACACTCTTTGTGGGTTTAGACAAAAATGCGACCATATTATGAGTATCTGTAAACTTTAGAGTCGTCATTTATGTTGGGTTTGGATAATTGATAATAAAATTGAGTTAGGGTTTGGAATTAGAGAGTATTTGAAAGAGTGAAATTGATTAAAGAATCTATTGAAACCCTTAATCGAAGTATTTATGGAAAATTCCCTCAACAGCATTAACTTTCACCCAGCAGTAGTAACCCAATTCCATTCTAAACAGCTTTTCCATCATCAATTTAACACTTTTATTTGCTTTTCCTGCAAAATGTTAGTCCAAAAACAAAAAAAAAACACAAACCATAACAATTTTTACAATTATCACAGTATTAATTATACCTAATAGTATTAAGTATAACTAACAGTAGAAACTCTGCAGTATGAAGTATATCCAGCAGTACTAATTATACTTAACAGCAAAAACTTTTAATGACATGAATAACAGTACTAATTCATACAAAATTCTACAAAAACATAAAGAGATAAAATACTATAAGGATTTAGCATTCTAATACTAGCAATCAAATATTGAAATCTACTTATATCAAAAGCTTTTGTAAGCAAATCTGCAACATTCTTGTCAGTATGGATTTTGACCATTTGAATCAATTTCTTTTCATTGCAATCTCTAATAAAATGATGTCTGGTCTCTATATGCTTTGTTTTTGAATGAAAAATAGGATTTTTAATTATGCAAATAGTATTGTTATTATCAATAAAGATCTTGGTATGCATAAAATTATACCCATAATCAAGTAGTTGATTCTGAATCCAAAGCACTTGTCCATAACAACTTGAAGCAGCCACATACTCAGCTTCTGTTGTAGAATTTGCAACCACTGTCTGTTTCTTGCACTGCCATGATATTAATCTACATCCAAGGAATTGACAACCTCCTGTTGTAGACTTCCTATCCAAGCTTGCTCCAGCATAATCACTATCAGTGTATGCTACCAAATCAAAAGGAGAATCTTTTTAGATACCAAAGGCCCAATTTTGGTTGACCTTTTAAGTACCTAAAAATCCTTTTCACAACATAAAAATGTAAAACCTTTGGATTGACTTGGTATCAAGCACAGGCACACACTGCAAACATGATGTCAGGTCTTGAAGATGTAAGATACATCAATGAGCCAATCATTGACCTGTCACACCCCCAAACGGGGCCTGGACGGAATACGTGTCCGGAGGCATGACGTCATAATATTCATCACACAAAACTTATTTTTCTTGACTTTTGGCTTCGGGGTTGACTTGGGTTGACTTTTCTACACTTGGGCTTGGACTTTGACTTTGTCTTTTCCACGCTTTTCCATTCCGTGTCCGGTTTTGTCGTTTTGGCTTTGTTTTTTCGTCCTTTTCTTAGATATCCGTTTCCTGCAAAATACAAATGCAAAACAAACATCTGCTGGTTATAAGTTAGTACTGTTAGATCAAGTTAGTACTATAACAACCTGTATTTTTCATCAATGTAATACCCATCTATTAAAATTAGATGCACTTTATATACCACCTTTTTACAGGGAAATTTTGTTTATTCATTATTGCTAAACGTAACCTTGCATCTCTAAAGTAATCGAGCTCACGCAAACGCTACCTATGCCATATATATCTCTTGCTTTATTTCATGCTATACATCCTAATATGGTCAAGTATATTTAATATATTTTTTACCAAGTACTTTATTCATTTTAACGTACTTTATAAAAACGTTATAATCACTAACAAGCATTACAACGTCTAGCGTTTACATCAAAAACCCTAAATATATGTCATGTATGACGATAAATGAATGTGCAAGCCTTCAAAATGTCTACATTTGTTCAATGCACCACATTTGTATTATCTTTTCCTATTAAATCACGTTTACAAATTTCTAACGCTAATGTAAAAGTCAATAATGCAAGAAAGTCAAACTAGGTCATTGTACCTCCTAAATCACTTTGGTTTCTTTACCACCAATGTCAGCACCAGTACAATACACTTATACATGATTCTAAACCCTAAATGAAACCCTATAACCTAATTTCACTTTAATCCTTAAACTAAACCATAAACCTTAAAACTAACCTAAACCTTAATTAAACCCTAAACCTTATTCCGTAACACTAATCATATCCCCTAAACTATCTTAAAACCCTTAACTCTAACACCGAATTAAAACCCTAAATCTAAACCTTGAAATTCAAACCAACCCGTCACCCTTTTTTCTTTCATTTTGACCCATTTTTAAACTTAAGCTAGCACCCTAGCACCTTAAAGCACCTCTCGATGGACAACACACACATCACCAAGCAGCCTACAAAGCACCTCTACCACCTCCCTTTGACCCACCAAGTTGAAACAAATCAATCCCTTGCTCACCTCCTTTGTAGGTGACCCCTTATACACCCTTCCACCTCTCTTAGCTACTATCCTAGGCCTCAATACTCATCACTAGCCTTCCATAGTCATCACTCTACAACCCTTGACCCTTAGCCATCAAGAAAACTTGGGCACCAAGGGTTTTCAACCCTATATATAGCCGAAACAAGCAACCCTTTCATTTCATTTTTCAAACTCAAACACACATACTCAAATGGAGTTTTAGCCATTCTCTACCAGTATTAGAAGATCAAATGAAGTCACTAGCTCATAATAGAAGTATGAATCAAGAAAAGGAACCCTTTTTTTGACCTATTTTAGCTAAAGTAAGCTTCAAAAATCTGTTCAATAAATTTTTAATCTGTTTTAGAATGTTTCATTAATACTTTAAGATTCATATATAACTCTTGTTTTTGAAGCCTTGAATCCTCACACAACCTATGTATTTTTGATTTTAAACATAAAAAACGACGTTTTGATTTTCTAAGCTAAAACGAATCATTTCTTCTATACTTTTGTTATGTTAGAACATCTTAATTAGATTATTCTAATAAAGCTATAACTGAATATATCATTTGGAACCCTAAATAAGCTTGCATGGCTTTTTGACTTGACTTTGAAAATATTTTCATGCATAGGGGTTTATATCGTAACTTTCTGAAATTTATTACTAGAGGGGTTGAAAATGTCATTATTCTAAAGTTATAACTATAAGGACCTATCTTGCCAAGTTCTAAAGTTAAAGGTTTAAATTATATATACTTTATATATAAAGGACTAAACTTGTAAAAGTTTATAAACCAAGGGTAAATATTGCCATTTTTGCAAACTTAAAAATTTAAAATATAATATTTTAATATAAATTATATAAATATATATTAATATTATAAGACTCGATTTTATTAAAACCCGACACATCAATCGCTATTAATCAATGATCGACGTATTATAAAACAATTACGTTATATATTTAACGTAATTTATCATCAACTAACTTTTAAAGAAACTTAAAATTTTATCGTATCATGTTACTAGGAGTTCATGTGAGAGTTTCCATTTGGGGTTTACGTTTTGAGTGTTTGATGGAATTTATGATTTAAAGTGTCCTGGCTCCTCAAACGTTTACTACATGACCTCTGAATTATCATGGCTCGAACAGTGATACAATATTTCCATAAATTAATAAATCAAAGTAATACGTTAAACTTTATAAAGTTTTGAAACATAAACCATCACACTAAGACTTGACATATTACCCCAGGTTACGTGACAAGGCCGTTACTTTCAACTGATATACTTTTGCCATCAATCAGATTTCCCTGTTAAGGTGAGTTTATAGCCTCGCATTTTAAATCTTTTGAATACTTTATAAACCCGTGAGGGGGATACATGCTTAACCTGAATCGCAAGTGTTTTTCCAATGTATGCCAGATATATAATGCCTAAGTACCTTACATGCCATATTTTCTTAATCATGAACCATTAGTCACTTGCGAGTGAACGATTGGGGTAATTACTTGTGGTTATTGATTAACCTAAGGCTTCGGTGTCATGAGCTTAAAGCAATAATAATGTTTTACAAACTTTGGGTGTATAATAACGTAACCCACTATTGAACTTGTATTCAAACTGTTTATTATAAACCTATAAATTTCACTCAACCTTTGTGTTGACTTTTTAGCATGTTTATCTCAGGTAATTGAGCAACTTATGGCACGGAGTGGCACGGACTTGAAGATGGCTAAAAGTGTTATCATTCAAACTTTATGTTTCTAGATTTTGGGACCTCTTTTTGTAAAACTCTGATAAATAAATGAATGATAACTAAATTTTCAAAAACGTCTCCTTATGATTCGTTTTCTATGATTATGACTGTTGTACTTTGAAGTAATACCCTAGATTAGCTTCTGCTGCTATATTTGTAAAAATGGGGGTGTTACAGATTGGTATCAAAGCCAGGTTATAGAGAACAAGGTTAAAACCTTGACTATAACTACTTTTCTTTTACCATCCAAGAAAGTCCTATGTGCCGCTATATCTCCCGAATAGTACGTAAAGATACATAACTATTGTACTATTATATAAATAACTTATACTATTTTACTGGGTTGTTATCCAGTCATGTCTTCCCCCACCTATCCTACCTCATCTGATGTTGATGAGGAATGCGCTTTTCCCTCTGCAAATATTCTTGACTATACTTCAACCTTACCAAACTATTTCCCAACCACACCGGGAAACATCTCCTCTGACTTTTCGGAAAATCCTAAGAATGATGAAATCCCACATGTATTCTCACCTTTCTACGATAATCCATATCTGAAGGACATGCAAGCATTTTATGCTAAGGAATTACCTAGTCCACCACCAGATCCTATTTTGACTCTATCTTCGGTATTACCACCATCACTACTGTTTGATCGCCGATATTTCTTTTTTCCTGAAGAATTAT
Organism: Tanacetum coccineum; assembly: GCA_026074375.1. Taxonomy (NCBI): domain Eukaryota; kingdom Viridiplantae; phylum Streptophyta; class Magnoliopsida; order Asterales; family Asteraceae; genus Tanacetum; species Tanacetum coccineum. The sequence goes on along the minus strand of BQNB010127857.1, from coordinate 14,240 downwards.
TACCACCTAAGAAGCAAATCCATCCCCCATCTTCTTCCTCAACTACGTTATCTAATTCATCTCGGAAGCAAGCCTGTATCCTAGTACCGCCATCTTTCTCAACTTATACTCCTACCCCACCTTAGATATATGAATTAGGAAAAAGTTCTACCAAAATACATGAAATAACATCATGAAAACAAATTTATAAAGTCTTTTGAATTACTAGAAGAACTCACTTTCACAACTATATTAGAAAATTAGTGAAGAAGAGACTCATGTTAATGATTATATAATCATACCAAGAGATTTTGATGTAGTAAAAACCAAACTTAACGAAGCCCGCACACAGATACTTAAACTACAGAAGAAGCATATAGGACAAAGAGACAAGATTGATTTTGCTCACTTTAGGATTTCTGAATTAGAAATGACCCTTGAAAATATCCAAGATCGCCATCAAAATTATATAAGAAACGAATCTTATGGGGGAAAAGGACAACTTAGTGAACTCCAAGGATACTAGATCGAAAACATTATCTTTACACATTTTACTCTAAGGCACACGTAGCATAAAGTATCAACACCTGTCCATGATCTTTGGGATAAATGAAGATATGTCAAGCATATCTATAAATAAAATTGTAATTCCCATATACCTTACCATTTCAACATCATATATGTCATTTCTTGTTATTTCCGTCTTCATCATCAAGAACAACATCATCAATTAGGTCAACTACACCACCACCAGATTATCCCTTCGATGATTTATCTTGCAGTAAATTAGATAACTACATTATGATCATAACACGACACACTGGAAAGTAAACACAGTCCCGAGGAATCTAAATAATTCAAATGCTTGTTTGAATGTTCATCAAATCTAAAAATCGTTACAAATTTTTACCAACACATTTTTCTATTATATCCTGCACAATGATATACCCAAAGGATGTGTATTACTTACGTTAGAACTTGTATTCAAAACTACGAATCCATACAAAATATGTCAAATAATTTTACAAATACCACTATCCATGAAAATTTTGAAAAATAACTTGTGATATCTTCTATATTCCTGGTTGTCATATTTGATAGATGCCTCCCACACAAAGGACATCATCATCTTGACAAGCATCCAACCATGACTCTGTCTGCATCAGGAACAAACAGTTGCTGACATTAGTATGCCACAGCTACTAGGAAGCTACAAGCTGCAACATGGCAAGTACTAACAAATCCCAATAGAGAACTCTGGACCAAGAAGAACTACCTGTAGCAAGAAAATGCACTAAGAGGAGTTTATTGAGTTTCCAACCCTTTCTACTTCAATGTACGGAAGGAGCTGTTGGTCTCATTCGCTGGTTTGAACGGACTGAACCGATATTTTCTCGTAGCAATTATGCCGAGAAGAACAAAGTGAAATTCACTATTAGTACACTAACTAAGGAAGCTTTATCCTGGTGGAATTCATTTGTCCAGCCTATTAAAGTAGAAGAAGCCTATAAGATCACCTGGTCTGAATTTAAAAGACTCTTGATAAAGAAGTATTGTCCCCAAACTGAGATTAAGAAAATGGAAGAAGCCATTACCATGACCCAGAAGTTAATAGAGCAGGTAATAAAACAAAATTATGTACAAGAAACCAATAACCATAAACGAAAGCTTGAGGATAGAAGGAACACCACCAACGGCAACAACAACAACTACCGTAACAATGATCACCACCAACAGCAGAATAGGAGGCAAGAAACCTTCAGGACTTATACTGCCAACAAAGGGTATACTGGAAACCGTCCCTTGTGTAAAAGATGCACCCTGGATCACATAGGACCTTACACTATCAGGTGTCAGACTTGCAACAAGGTAGATCATCTAATCAGGAACTGCAAAAACAAAAGACCATTGGACTACTAGATTAGATTCTAGTTATAGCTTTTGTTAGAACCTAACCACGGGATGTGTGGTATAAATAAACAACACTTGTAAAATCTTGACTATGTAAAGTATAAAGGCAAGTTGTATTCATAGTATAATTACATTCCCTATACCTCACTATTTCACCATAGTACCATTATCCAAATGGTTGCACCACACGATTTTTTCAAAACCAACCTTTCAAAATTTATCATGTATGCCGTATTAAAACTTGGTAATTCAATGTCTTCATACTTGCATATGGATAGCGTTATCCAAGTATCAGCCAAATCTCTGACGACAAACAAGTCAGCCCCATCCCAATCGACGGCTGAAACCATTAATCAATGAGGTGACCGAAAGTTAACAAACTCGACTAAAATCTTATATCCTGTATAAAACAACCAAAAAGTAATATCCAAGAATCCATCTTTCAATTCTTATCTTTCGAATGTGATACATCGATTATGGGAGAGTTAAATAAAAAACTATACTTGAAAGAAACACGTACCCATTACCCAGGACTCGATGACTTATTCGCAACCAACTTAAAGGTTCGAAGTGCTCCTACATCAAAAATCGACTCACACAGATCAGCATATCACCACACTGAGAATAAGGGATGAAGATATTCCTAAGACTGCTTTCAGAACAAATATGGACACTCAAAAATTCTCAAGTCAGATGTATCATTGGTTTAACGACCGCCCTACTATATTCATGGATCCTCAAAGAATCAGGTGTGTAAACCATACTTGAACAAATTCGTAATAGTGTTCATCGATGATATTCTTATCTACTCTTATAACAAAGAAGAACACGCAGAACATCTGAGAATAATTTCGGAATTACTCAGAAAGGAGGAATTGTATGCCAAATTCCCCAAATATGATTTCTAGATCAGTATCGTGCAATTTAATATTTCATTATTCTACTCATGATTTTGGAAAATCATACCGCCAAGGAAACATCTTCTACTTAACACCGTTTTGAAATCATGTTTTATGCTTAAGTAGGATGATTTATAATCATCTTATTGAAATGAATTAGAATGCTTTTTCATTTGAATAAGGAAATTATGAACCACCAAACTATAAATTTATAAATTCTCAGTTACAAGGATTGGGACGCCTCTGTTTGTAAATGACAAATTATAAATGAGTGGGCTTAAGTATGACATTCATACAAACATTTTTTTTTCAATCCGTTTGTACAAATAATTCATTTTCTTCATTTAATCATTATCATTACTACTTTCATACAATTGAGTCTCTAGTCGTAATTTGTTCGTTCAAATATTTCCATATTTATATCCGACATGATTGATGCACAAGCAACCCTCTTACAATTCATAATTTGTTTTAATCATTCCTTGACATCACTTCGGTAATCCACTAATCCTCGGGATGAGATTCTGTAGGAGGGGGACTATAACAACCCGAATTTTACATCAAATGTACGGGAAATTTTTTCGCTTATTTTACATTCTATTATGTAACATTGTTTACATAGCAAACTAAACGAGCTCACACAACCTACCTATGTCATCTATATCTATGTCTATATCATGTAAACATCTTAATATGTCAAGTCTATGCCCTAATATCATTCTTACCAAAAACGTTATCCATTTAACAACATTATATCAAAACAGGCTTTAAACATTAAACGTTTGTATCAAAACCCTAATTATATGTAATGTATACATAAAGTGAATGTACAAGTATTCAAGTCATGTGTACAAGTATCATAGCATAACATTTGAATAACGTTACCCTGTAAAAACAATGTACAACTCATTTAAGCTTAATATACAAGTCAATAATACCTAAAAACCTAATTTAGGTTATTTAAGCTCCTAAACCATGTTTTAAACTTACACCACTATTAGCACAAGTACAAGTACTAATTCCAACTTTTAACTACCCTCAAACCTAAACCTCTAATTAATCCTAAAACACCCTAACTCTAAAACCCTAAAAACCCAATAACAAAAACCCTAAACCCTAATTTCACTTTAACCATAAAACTAAACCCTAAACCCTAAAACTAAGCCCTAAACCCTAAGCCTAAACACTAAACCATAATCCTAACCCTAATCCTAAACCCTTATCTATCCATAAACCCTAAACCGGGGAGCGGCGCAGCTGCGAGAGCTCAAGCACCTAAAAACCTACAACGAACCTAATCCAACCCTGACACTATTTCCCACGAATTTGACCCATTTTTTACAAACACCCAGAGCACCCATCCAAGCACCTCCATGACCTCACCCTTATGTCACCAAGAAGCCTAGCAAGCACCTCCATCACCTCCTTGCTAATATACCTGGCCACCAAGTATCCTTGTCACCTCATTGTCTCTTTTTCTAGATGAACCCCTCCAACACCATATATCTTGCTTAGATATTTTTCTAGCTCATAGTACTCATCACCTAGCTTCCATGAATCATCTATCTATAGCCCTAGATCCACTACACTAAGCAAACATGGTCACCAAGGGTGTTTTCACCCTATAAATACACGAACCAAGCACCCTTTTTCAAATCATCCCTCAACACTTTCTTCAGACACTCAAATGGAATTCTAACCTTTCCATAGCAGCAATAGAAGATCAAGAGAAGTCCCTAAGCTCAGAATAGAAGCCAAGAAGCAAGAAAAACGAAGTCTTGAAGCCATTTCAAGGTGTACGAACCCCAAAACCCCATTTTGACCCATTTTAGCTCAAGTAAGCCTAAGATCTTGTTCCATAAGCTTATATTCTGTATTAAAATGTTCATAATACTCTTAAGATCATGCATGAACTCTTGTTTGAAGCTTTGAATCCTCAAACCCATATGTTTTTTATTAAAACCCTAAAAATGACCCATTTTGATTTTCTAGCTAACGAATCCTTTTTCTAAACTTTAGTTACGTTAAAACATCTTAATTTAGCTTATACTAATAAGCTATAACCTACAAATATCATTTGGAATCCTAAAATAAGCTTGCATGGCATTTTGGACTTGTTTTGCAAAAGTATTCCATGCAAGGGGTATATATCATAACTTTCTAAAATTTATAACTAGAGGGGCTGAAAATATCATTTTCTTTAAGTTATAACTATAAGGACCTATTTTGCCAAGTTTCAAAGTTAAAGGTTTAAATTATATATACTTTATATATAAAGGACTAAAGTTGTAAAAGTTTATAAACCAAGAGTATATATTGCCAATTTTGCAAACTTAAAAATATAAAATATAATATTTTTATATAAATTGTAAAATATATATTAATATTATAAAACTCGATTTTATTAAAACCCGACACATTTATCGTTATTAATCATAAATCGACGCATTATTTCGTTATATATTTAACATAAATTATCATCAACTAACTTTTGAAGAAACTTAAAATCTTATCGTATCACGTTACTAGGGAATTTCATATGAAGGGTTTCATTTGAGTTTTCATTTTGACGAGTTTGTTAGGTTTACGATTTAAAGTGCCCTGGCTCCTCAAACGATACTACATGGCCTCTGGATTATGATAGCCCGAACAGCGATACAATATTTCCATAATTTAATAAATCAAAGATATACGTTAAACTTTATGAAGTTTTGAAACATAAACTATCACACTAAGACTTGACATATCACCCCAGGTTGCGTGACGAAGCCGTTACTTTCACTTGATATACTTTTGCCATCAATCAGATTTCCCTGTACTGTTAAGGTGAGTTCATAGCCTCGCTTTTAAATCTTCTAATGTTTCATAAACCCGCGAGGGGGATACATGCTTAATTGTTTTTAATATACACAAGTACTTAAAAACCGATATTGTGAAGTTCATAGCCTCGCCTTTACTTATTTACATGTTTTATAAACTCGCGAGGGGGATACATGCTTGTTTTATACAAATTAAACACAAGTGATTTTGATATATGATATGGTTCCATCACTGTGAATAGTCCCATCTTTATTTGTTTTCTAAATCCTGTAGGGGATTCATGCTATAAACTATGAATACAAGTGTTCTTCCAACTATATGCTATCCTAATATATTATTGCCTAAGTTACCTCTATTTTTTCCATAAGACATCCCAGTATCTCTTTGGGTAAGAGCTCCCAATATCTCTTTGGTTAGTAGCTCCCAGTATCTCTTTGGATAATAGCTCTCAGTATCTCTTTGGGTAATAGCTCCCAGTATCTCTTTGGGTAGTAGCTCCCAGTATGTCTTCGGATAGAGGCTCCCGGTTCTATTAAGTTTAAATATGTGATTCATGAGCTTAGGGCAATAATATTGTTTTCCATAATAATACTGTTTTTCATAATAATACTGTTTCCATAATAATTGTACTCTTCGTAATTATTACACTTATGGGTGTATAACAACATAACCCACTGTTATGATAACTTGTATTCAAACTATTTTCCATAATAATTATACTCATTGCAAACATTACAAACTATAGGTGTATAACAACGTAACCCATTATTAAACTTGTACTCAACTATTATAACTGAAAACCTATGAATTTCACTCAACCTTTGTGTTGACCCTTTTTGCATGTTTATCTCAGGTAATTGAGCAACCTATGGCACGGAGTGGCATAGACTTGAAGATGGCTAAATTGTTATCATTCAAACTTTATGTTTCAAGATTTTAGGACTGTAACACCCCCATTTTTACAATATAGCAGCGGAAGCTAATCAGGGGTATTACTTCATAGTACAACAGTCACAATCATAGAAAATGACTCAAAAGAGACGTTTTTAAAAGATACGTTATCATTCATTTAAAATCAGAGTTTTACAAAGGCATGTCCCAAAATCTAGAAACATAAAATGTGAATGATAACAAGTTTTAGCCATCTTCAAGTCCATGCCACTCCATGCCATAAGTTGCTCAATTACCTGAGATAAACATGCATAAAAATGGTCAACACAAAGGTTGAGTGAAATTCATAGGTTTGAAATATAATAGTTGAATACAGGTTATCATAATGGAAATATTTGCATTGCAGGGACAATTATTATGGAAAACAGTATGAAAAACAGTATTATCATGGAGAACAGTTGAATGCAAGTTTAATGGTAAGTGGGTTACGTTGTTATACACCCGTTACTGATTTTAATTGCAACGAATACTATTATCATGGAAAAATAGTGTAACATTCCGTATTTAAGGTCACTATTTACTCCGAGCTTTAGTTCTATTTTCATTTTTTTTAGCGAGTTATTAATTTTACGTTTACCCGATTTAGTAAGAATTTTCCGTTTTTAGCTTTGCGTAAGCCGTGATTAGAAATCTATTCCGTCTTCGCATCTTAAGTAATTTATTAATCTCATAATATTCCCCGACGATTATAATTTTCCTCATTTTCATTTTCCGTTGTGTTTCGCGTTTACGTAAATTCTTGCTAAAACTCGCGTTTTTACCTTAAATTCTTACCTTTTCTTAATTTAACTTTACACAATACTTTAATTAATCCTATAACTAAAAATCAAAAAATATATATATATATATAATTTGCACACAAAACAAGGCCTAGGCCGGTTCTACATATTCACACACTAACTCATTTCACTTCTCCATAAAACATAATCATACCCTTCACTTCCCCACACATGCAACCTTTTCATTTTCACAAGATTTTCAAAAATTTTCTCTCCATTTCTTGCCCCATTTCTGCCGAAATTACTAGCACCACCACCACCATCACATAAAATTTTCCTACTCATTTTTATCCTCTTAACACCATCCATAAGCCTCTTGCAAAGTTTGGTGCAATTTCTTGAAGATTTGAAGGTGTTTAGGGCTTGTTTTCTTGGGTTTTCTTGAAGCTTTTGATTGGGGTTTTCTTGGGGAGATTCTTGGTGATATTTAGGAGGTTTAGAAGCTTAGTAATCTTGGGTTTCTTTGGTTCGAATTCAGCCAACACAAGAAAGGGTGTTCTTGGTTGATTCTCTAGCCTAAATCTCTTTTAGTAAGCCCTAATCTTTCTTTTATTAATCTTATCTTTTTATTTCTTGTTTTCTTTAATTTTAATCCATGAAAATGGATGTTTAAGTTCTGTAAATATATATGTGATTATGATCTTGAGGGTGTTTTAGATTAGTTATGGCATTGGGTTAGGTCTTAGATGATTAAAATGATGTTTAAAAAGGTTTTGAGTGGAAATAGTGGGACTGTTTTGAAAACAGTAGCAAAACGTGTGATTTTCTAAAACTATTTGGCCTGGAGACTATGATTAAATTTAATGGCTGGAAAGATACATGTCTTAGCATCATAGGATAGTTGGATGCTCAACCAACTCCTTAGGATGAGTGAGTTATGGCCAAAACAAGAAAAGAGGTCAAATCTGGACATGTGTTTAGAATACGAGTTAAACTCCAAATTTTTGCCATAAAATAATAGATATTTTTTATTGGGACAGTAGTAGACATCATAAGGAAACCATAGCCTTTGACCTCACCTTCATTGTTGTCTTGGTTTGGGATTTATGGCCATTTTGGTAAAGGGTAAAAAATTTACTAACTTTCTGTTTTGGACAACCAGGGGTAAAATGGTCTTTTCACTTAGTTACAAAACCTTGTAAATTATGAGACTTGCATTTCTGGAAACTAGACACAAATAGCTTTCCAGGGGTGAAAGCCTCACATATAGAACATTTGTGAGCTAGGAGATATGAGTCCGTGAAGTCAAGTCAAATTCAGAAACCTAGTTTTTACGTCTAGTCTAAAAATTTAAAAACGGATAGTACACCATGATAAAATAAAAGTTAGAAGCCGAAACTTGGTAGATGTTCATTTGACTATAAGACCAGGTCACATGTTAATTTGGGGTAAAAAAAGGACTTGGGTAAGTTCTAGTGAAATGCCATACTTATCTCGGAAACACATCTCATGATCACATGTTTAATTTTTACGTATGGTTACTTTCTACGTACTAAATCGCGTCACGTATTTTAGGAGGTGCCTAGGAGTACTCTCCGCTCATTCAAGACTTGATAATACTTCTGATCTAATTGTTTTTAAGGTGAGTTCATAGCCTCGCCTTTCAACTTTTAAACTGTATTTATAAACCCCGCGAGGGAGATACATGCTTGTTTTATAAACTGAGCACAAGAAACTTTATGGTATGCTGGACCCGAATATGAGATTAATTGCATAAGTAGCTATTGCCAAAAGACCCCACATCATGAACTGTTAATTGCCTATAATGGGTAAGCGCTAGTACAAGTAAATAGATCTATTGGGTTTGACAGCCCTGTCCGGGGGTCTGAATCGAATCCTTTCGAGCACCCAGTCAACGGACAATTTGTATTTAGAAGTTAGGTATAAGGCAATAATACCTAGTTATGGGGCAACATGAATTACATACAAGATATGTGTTAACGTCAAGGCTTCGGTGTCATGAGCTTATTGCAATAGAAACTTGATTAATGGCTTGTCCGTACAACAAGTCACACGATGAACAAAACTTGTGTTCTCTTTTATCTCTTACAAACTCTATGGATTCACTCAACATTATTGTTGACTTTTTAAGCATGTTTTATCTCAGGTAACCAAGGGTGATGGATGCTGTGTACGAGGAGTCTGCGCTAAAAGTTTTTAAGAACTTGTATTTTGTTCCATTTATAAAACTAATTATCCATGTTTTGGAAAACTTATGTTATGAATTTGGTAACGATCCTGTGGGACGTATGTTGATTACTCTGAAACTTCTTTAAATGGAACAATGTTTTTAAACGCCTCTTTTCGAGTCGTTTTCTATATCTTTATGCAATTGTACTATGAATTAACACCCAATGTTGTATATTCCGTTGCATGATAATTTGGGGGTGTTAAACCATGAATCACTGCATCAGTTCTAAAAGCACTTCTTGGGATTAAATTCCCACTAATATTGCCACTGCAGTGATTTGTTTGGCAACTAATCAGAAATACAATTTTTCAAAATTAATTGTTGATGGTATGATGAGATACTTGGATGTAGCTAAAAAGTTTGTAATGTATCCAAGATTTTTACAAATCTTTTTGAGAAATTAGTTAAGGGATGTACCTGTTCCTATGGATCACTTTCCAGTCCCAACTTTAACTAAAAAGGTTTTGACATTTATGGTTAAAAAGGGTAAAAACTTTTCAGGGAAGGTCACACCTTTATTTGACTCTATGTTGGTTCAACCAACAAAGGATGAGGGTGAAGTTTTAGAAACACCATATAAATCCCAATCAATACCCTCTCCTACTCACCCAAGTGAAGACCAACCTAAGCCATAGTCTAACCTTTCTACCAAACCTTCTCCTTCTATCCCTATTCCTGATTCCAATCCAGAGGGTTCTTGTGGGAATCATGGAGGTCAGTCATCCAGTGATAGATCCCTATCAGGGAATGAGGATGGCTTGACACTCCAAAGTGTATATGATCTTTATCTTTCATTGTGTAAACAAGTCACAGCTCAAGCTTCAGAAATTAAAGATTTGAAGGCTCAGATCAAGCAGCTAAAGAAGAAGGCTAGACCCGTTATCAAACACCACAAAGCTTGGATAAAGAGTGTTTCAATGAAAAAAAGATTGGCAAGGAAGAAGTCTATGAAGAAAAAGTTGATGCAGAAGGAGTCTGTATCTAAACAAGGGAGGAAAACTGCCAAATCTGAACAAACTGTGCTTAAAGATCCAGCTTTTTATGATCTTGATGCTATTTTGGATGATGTAATGGATTACATGGAGATTGAGGATGCTCACGATGAGGGGAGGATAAGCTCAAAGGGAGTAAGTACTAAAGATCTAGTTAGTACTGCTCAGCCAACATTTGGTACTGATAAGCCAAAAGTTAGTACCAACAAGGTTGATGAAGGTACTGCTAATCCAAAAGATGGAAATTTAGATCAAAGTGCTACTCCCACAACTATTTTCAAAGATGATGAAACTATTGCTTAGTTTCTGGTAACCATGAGCCAAAATAAGGCTAAGCAAAAAGGAGTTGAGATTAAAGATATTGAAGATACTGATAGACTAAGAACTACAACTGAAAGGTCTGTCTTAACTTTGAAGCCACTTCCAAAGATTGATCCTAAAGACAAAGGCAAGAGAGTTCTTGAATAAGAAGCTTAATCAGATGCTGAATCAAAAGGTGTAAATGAAGCTGAAAGAAAGTTTGCTCAACTTGCTAGTGATGCAGAGGTTGGAAGAAAGCTTAATGAAGATATGCAAGCAGAATTAGAAAGGGAAGGAATTGAACAAGAGGAAGCTACCAAGGCTGCACTAATAAGGGATTATGATGACATCATGGCTAGAATTGATCCTGATAGAATTCTAGCTGCAAGCCTTTAAGAGGAAGAGAGGGAAAGTTTTACTGTTGAACAAAGAACCAAGTTTCTTCATGATACCATTGCTGCATAAAGGAGATTTCTTGCTCAACAAAGATATGCTGATGTCAGAAGTAGACCACCTATAAGAGCTCAGTTAATAAATCAAATTATGACTTACTTAAACCATGTAAGAAACTTCAAACATGCTGATTTAAGTAGAAAGAACTTTGAAGAAATTCAAACTTTATATGAAAGATAGAAGAAGTTTGATCAAAGTTTTATTCCTATTGATTCTGCTGAAGATGAAAAATAGATAAGAGAGATGAATAAGAAGGCTGTAGAAACAGATACTTCAAAGAAAAGAAAATCAAGTTCAAGGGCAAAAAGAATGTCTAAAAGGTAAAAGGCAGACTCTAATGTAGAGGAAAAAGAGAAACCGAAGTCCTTCTTAAATTTGAAACCTGATGAAGATAAAGCTATAAATTATGAGGTCCTACAAACAAGGTTTCCAATTGTTAACTAATAATCTAAATTCTATGATTATGGTCATTATGGAAGAGAGTTTATTTACTACAAAGTTATTAGAGCTGATGGAAGTTCTAGGTGGATCAAGACCTTTTCTGAGATGATTAAACTTTTTGATAGGATGGATCTTGTTGAGATACATAGTCTGGTAATGAAAAGGTTTGCAACAACAATTCTAGAAGGAATTGATCTACTTCTTTGGGGTGATTTAAGGATTATGTTTGAATCAAAAGCAAATGATGAACTCTGGAAGAATCAAGAAGAGTGGAATCTTTAGAGCTGGGTAATTTATGAAAATTGTAGAGTTTATGTTTTAAGACTAGAAGATGGAACTGAGATCAATATGCTAGCAGAGAGAAGGTATCCTCTTACTAAAGACACACTTGATAGGATGTTGGATCTAAGATTGACAACTATATCTGATGATGATGCTGTATTTGATTTGCTGAGATTTATTGAGAAGCAGATTGCTGAGTTGGAGAAATTTGAAGGTAATGATGGAGATAGGAAGGATCTTTGAGTGTTGGTCTAATCACCACACAACAAATGTTCATCAGTTCACCATGTTTAACTGACATAAGAACTGACTAGTCTATAAGCAAATGACTTATGGTAAAGACTTCTCAAATCCGTTTATGGTTGACAATTTACCAAAAATTGTATGGTTCCTAACTCACCTTGCTTCACAATAAAGAGTTTGCTAGTCCAGGATCAAACAGTTCCTAGTAAAGACAAATCAAATTTGTTGATAGCTGATAGTTTGCTAAAAACTATATGGTTATCAATGCACCATGTTATGGCAATAAAGCATTGACTAGTCCAAAAGCAAAAGGCTTTTGGTAAAGACAAATCAAATCCGTTGATAGTTGATAGTTTACTCAAAACTATAAGGTTCTCAATTTACCTTGTTGTTTACAATGAAGAATTGGCTATCCCAGAGCAAACGGCTACTAGTAAAGGAACATCAAATCCATTAATGGCTGGTAGTTTACCAAAAACTACAAAGCCAACTTAGTTGGATTGTTGCATAAAAGATGTTACTGTGTTGCTGAGAAGACATGTTGCTGATAAAGAGGGATAGCTGAAAATGTTCAAGAAACTCAAGATAATCAAAGATTAGATCAGAATTTAACAGAATGTTTGGATACATCCTCCAAGAGTTCAAGAAGAATAAACTGAAGAAACATGATGGTTAAAAAATTGAACAATCATGTTTAGGGGAGGATTGTTAGGAATTATGCTTTCCTAACTTAGTACCGCTAGTTGTAATAGTTAGTACAGATAGTTATAGTTAGTACCGTTAGTATCAGTTTGTACTTCCAGTACAAAATAGTTAGTACCGTTTAACAGATATGTATGAGATATTATAGGAAAAGATATGCATGATCTTCTACGCGTTTTGTAAGCCTATTAGGGTTTATCCTTGGTGTATAAAAGGAACCATACGGCATAGTTAGAGATATCAATTCATACACATATCTCCTAGTTAGTAATCTGTAATCTAGCAGATTAATAGTAATAAAAGTTCTACTTTATTTATTGTTCTTCTTAGCATTATAAGTTAGTTTCCGCATAACTTATAGTGTTCATAGTCATTGTTTCTCCTGTAGTTAGTGTGGAACTATCCATATTGGCTACAACCCTTAACAGGCTTGAAAGATTTATATTGAATTGGGATCTACAAGTGGTATTAGAGCTTGTAGAGAAACTCTAAATAAGAAGAATCAAATCACACCAGTTTTAAACCTCTAATATAAAGATATGTTCAATGGCTGGATCAGATGATGAAATTCCACCACCACCACCACCACCACCATAAACACTAACACCAACACAAAAAGCCCCTCACACTATCTCAACCATCAAACTCCCTATTCTTAAAAAGGGAGAATATGACATTTGGGCTATAAAGATGGAGCATTACTTGGCACATACAGACTATCCTATATGGGAAGTCAATCAAAAGGGTAATGGTCCTGTAAGTGTCTCTACAGACACTAATAGGGTAATAAAGGTATTGCCTCCTAAAACTGTTGAAGAAATTTTAGCCAGAGAAAGATAAAGAAAAGCAAGGACCACCTTGCTTATGGCTTTACCAGAAGACCACTTGGAAAAATTTCATAAGATGACTAATGCTAAAGAGATGTGGGAAGCTATCAAATCCATATTTAGTGGTAATGATGAATCAAAGAAGATGCAGAAGTACATTCTGAAGCAACAGTTTAAAGGCTTTTATGTATCCAACTCGGAAGGGTTGCATAAAGGCTATGATAGATTTCAGAGTCTTCTGAGTCAACTGGAAATCCATGGTGCAGGTGTCTCCACTAAAGATGCAAATCAAAAGTTCCTCAGGTCTTTACCCTCTTCCTGGTATTAAGTATCTTTGATAATGAGGACCAAGCCAGGAGTAGACAGTCTTAGCTTTGATGATCTGTATAACAATCTTAGAGTCTTTAAATCTAATGTTAAAGGCTCTACTGCATCATCTTCTAGTACACAGAATGTTGCCTTTGTCTCTT
>BQNB010127856.1:0-10291 GCA_026074375.1 Tanacetum coccineum | reverse complement strand
ATATATATATATATATATATATATATTTAACAAGGGTTTGTATTGCCATTTTAGTATTCTCATGGGTATAAAATGTAATATTTTTATATTAATTATAAAAATATATTAAAATAATATAAGATTTGATTTTATTAAAACCCGACACATTTGTCGTTATCATTCATCGATCGAAACGCTATAAAACAATTATGTTCATCCACTAGCTTTTGAAGAAACTTAAAAAGATAAAATCTTATCATTTAATCTATAATGTATCACGTTACTAGGGAATTTCATGTGAAGGGTTTCATTTGGGTAGATGTTTTGATGAGTTTCCGAATTTACGATTTAAAGTGTCCTAGTTCCTCAAACGTTTACTACATGACCTCTGAATTATGATAGCCTGAACAGTGATATGCTATTTTCACAATTTATCAAACCAAAAACCATTAAACTTTATGAAATAAAGTTTGCAATATCAACAATAGAACTATGACTTAACATATTACCCCAGGTTGCATGGCGAAGTTGTTTACTTTCATTTGATATACTTTTCCATCAATCAGATTTCTTTGTTAAGGTGAGTTCATAGTCCAACTTTTACATGTTTTTCTAAATCCCGTGGGGAGATACATGTTATAAACCATGAATGCAAGTGTTTTTCCTATTAATGTGAGTTTATAGCCTCGTATTTAAATCTTTTGAATGTTTTATAAACCCGCAAGGGGGATACGTGCTATAAATCATGAATACAAGTGTTTTCCAATTGTATGCTATCCTGATATATTGTTGCCTACGTTACCTCCATTTGCCATGAGGCATCCACAACATCTTTGGGTAGAGGCTCCCGCCACATCTTTGGGTAGAGGCTCTAACAACATCTTTGGGTAGAGGCTCCCAACACATCTTTGGGTAGAGGCTCCCACAACATCTTTGGGTAGAGGCACCCATATGGAAACAATTTGTAACAACTTGAATTATGATTAATGTTTGGTTGCATGAGCTTAGAGCAATAATACTATTTTCCATGATAATTGTAAATGCATGCATTTATTACCATTATAATGACTTGTATTTAACTATTACATTTCAAACCTATAAACTTCACTCAACCTTTGTGTTGACCCTTTTAGCATGTTTATCTTAGGTAATTGAGCGACCTATGACACGGAGTGGAATTGGACTTGAGGACGTCCAAACTTGTTATCATTCAAACCTTATGTTTTCATGTAGATTTTGGGACCTCTATTTTTGTAAAACTCTGATTATATTGAATGATAACTAAATTTTCTAAAACGTCTCTTTATGAGTCGTTTTCTATGATTGTGACTGTTGATTTATGAAGTAATACCCCAAAATTTAGCTTCCACTGCTATGTCGAATAAGGGGGTGTTACACATCCTCAGGATCTTCAAACTCTTCAGGATCATACACTGAGGTATCCACTTGTACTAAAGCATATCTAAAATCTTATGAAACTCTCAAAGAACATTATGCTAAATTGTTAAGTGATTATAAAAAGTCTCAGTTGAATGTAGCATCTTACAAAGTAGGTCTAGAATTAGTAGAGGAAAGACTAGAGGTATATAAAAAGAATGAGGCTATTTTTGAAGAGGACATAAAGATTTTAAAAATTGATGTTAAGTTGAGAGATAAAGTTCTAGCAGAGCATAAAAAGATATTTGAAAAAGCTAAAAAAGAAAGTGATGATTTAAAACTTACATTAGAGAAGTTTCAAAATTCATCAAAGAATCTAGGTAAACTGCTAGATAGTCAAGTGAGTGATAATCATAAGTCTGGTGTAGGGTATAATAGTCAAGTTAGTGATGAAAACTAATCAAATGTAGAGAATGTTTGTTAGATGGATGATAAGAACAAAACAAGTGAAGGGTATCATGTAGTTCCCCCTTCCTATACTGGGAACTTCATGCCCCCTAAACCTGAGTTAGTTCTTGCTGATACAAATAAATATGTGTTTAGTGAGTTAGTAACTAGTATGTCTGCAGTTGTGACTAGTAAAGTTGAGACTAGTAAACCAAAGCATATGTCAGTTAGAAAAGATAATGATGCCCTAATTATAGAGGACTAGGAGTCAGACAGTGATGAAGAAGAAGAGTCTAAGTCTAAGGTTGTAAAGAAAACAGTTGAGTCTAAAAATGTTAAACAAGAAAATGTGTCTAAATCTGCTAAGCCTAGTTATGCTAAAATTGAGTTTGAAAGACCTAAATCAGCTAGGCATTTTAGACAAGACACATACAGTTCATCTAGAAAAGCAAGGGGAAACCAAAGGAATTGGAACAACATGGTATCTCAGGGATTAGGGAGTGACTATGAGATGCTAAACAAAACTTGCTTTGTATATGGTAGCTGATAACGCCTAAATTATACATGTTTTAGGTGGCATTATTTGTTTATATCTAATCATTTCTCGTGAGCTTTTGGTACTTTTTAGCATAAAACATATACAGGTTCACTAGAAGACATTCTAAGATCATATGAAGTAAAACTCAAGTGTTTACGCATATTAGAGATCAAGAGCCAAGAAAAGAATGCAAAGTCTCAAGCTGAAGTCTGCAAGTCCGCCGCACTTTCTTGTTGTGCGCCGCACTTCTTTAAATCATGCCAAGGCCGTCTCCCGCACTTTACCATTGTGCGCCGCACTTTCTCCCCAAAGTCAGAAGCATTAAAGTCTCAGTCAAACAAGAGCATTAACTCCACAAAACCGCCGCTCCATAAACAAAGTGCGCCGCACTTCCCTACTTAATTACGAAGAATTAAATGCTATTGCATTAACTCCTAAAGTGCGCCGCACAAATTCACAAAACCGCCGATGTGTGAATAAGAAACAAAAATAAAATTAAACTCCAAAACGATTCTATTTATAGATTTTTCCATACAATTAATATCCATCCAGGGGCGGAGGCACATACAATGTAGGGAGGCACTTTACCCCAACGTCTTCTTCAATAGTCTCATTTCCAAACGTGAATTTTTATGTTATTTGTGATTTTAACGGTGGTGCCCTCAACCTAAAATTGATGTCACCCTCCACCATCTTATGATTTTTTAAGAAATGCCTCCACCATCTTATGATTTTTTAGGACATGGGTAAAGATGACATGGAGAAGACGATGTACGAAGAGAGAGAAGAATGAAAAAATAAAATTTGTGTAAGAGACATGTGAGAGCTAGAGAGTAGAGAATACTAGAGTAGGTGACAAAATAAAAGTAAAAGAGAATAAAATAATATTTAGCAATAGTTAAGGGTAAATTACATTGTAGGTCTCTGAAGTGAGCCTCGTTGGCCCGTTTAGTCCCTCATTTTGAAAATCGACGAAAATGGTCACGAAAGTGGTCATTTTTGGTGTGCTCTTGGTTCCAAGCACTAACAGTCATTATTTTTTCCGTTATCTGTTTTTTGCGATGGGTATAATTATAATTTCCTTCGAGATATTACATACACAGTTGGTCCCTCGCCACGTATCTTATCTCTCATCTTACACCTCATAAAACTCTCTCTTCTTCCACACACATCAACTACTACCATCCCTACCAACACAATTCCCATCACCAAGAAACCCATCACTACCAGACCTCACCATCGTCGGACCTTACCACCATCAGATTTAATCACCCTCGGACCTCCACCCTCTGCCGAGACTCGCATCTCCACCATAGAACGACGACCACATAGACCAACCACCTAAGACCAACCATTAAAAGGGTCTTTCACGTTTTCGGTATTTTTTATAGTTGGCGCTGTCACGCCGGAAACCAGTGTCACCGCCTCCGTCGCGATGCATTGAAAAACAAAACTCACAACAAGAAGCTACCCAACACCTGCAACACCAAAAACTAAACTAGACATAACCAACACCTTCCTCACATGATCTCCACCGTCCACGTGTCGACTACTACTCCATGTCGGATCAGTGTAGTTACTAGCTACTTCTGGCAGTGGTTGTGAGGCTCCATCGCCTAAGAACGTGGACATCTCCGGTGACTCTGTCGTGTTGTTTGGCAGCCTGTGAGTTGATGGACAAATCTCTTTGCGGTGTGATGGTGTGCTCATGATAATGATGATCGTGATTGTGGTTGTTGTTAGTATGTTTTGCCATTGGTTTTTTTATTTTGGCTCCTTTTGTAACGACCCACTTATTGTTTTATAAGTGAGGTTATGTAGTCTATTTTTTAATGACACACAATACAAATACAAAGTGTGATATTTATATTAGAAATTTAAAAATATTTATCAAGTATGCATATATTATATTAGTGCCACTTAAGGAATACATGGCATCCATATTAGTGCAACCTTAGGAATACATGTCATCTATATTAGTGTCACCTTACCTATTAGATGTGCATAGTTGGTAAGCCAAAGAGCTTAGACTATTGACCAAGTAAATTCTACGAACTTTCACCCAAACATATACAGTTGATTCCATACATCAAGACGTGTATTATATCTAAACTACACTAGATGTATGAGTCAATTATTAAGAAGCTCTATTTTGTGAAGACAAAAACACAAATGGTTAGTAATTATTATGGAGTATGAAAGTAAGTATTTATTTCATTGGGGCAATTTCATATATCCCTTCATTTTAGTTGGAAATTTCATATATACCCAAACATGCATTAAAACAGTCTACATTATGCATTCAATACTTGCATTTTTGGTATATATAAAATTAATCATGAAAGTAAGATGATATATGAAATTAATCCTATTTCATTTGGCTTATTCTCTCTTAACCGTCTACCACATTTCTCTCTCACTACTAACCATCCTAATTTTCATTTATGTTTTGCTCACTACTAGTTTCATCATAATCTTTTAAAATAATACAAACCTAGACCATAATCTGTTTGGTCTGTAACTTGGAACTATCTTTCTGATGGCATTCTTCATCGTTTTACAAACACTTTGTTAAATTTTGTTTTCGTTTGAGCATGCGAACTATCATAATGTAAGTCTTGTCAATTAATTTTGTTATATAGGTTGTGGAGGTATTAACATACTCTAAATTCTATTTGCAGATTTAACCCTTTCAGATGATGAAATAAAAAATCTTACTTTATATCGTATTGAGCAACTTTTTTGTCGCAATGGTAGTACTTAAAAAACTTTAAAGGTATGCCTTTTCCTGATGATGAGTATATAATATCTTCAGGTAACAGATTGATTCATGACGAGGTTTCATATGATAAGGATGTGTTGAAGATTGAACATAATAAACTTTTTGGTAGTTTGATTGATGAACATAAATCTATTTATAAAACTATTATAGCTGCTGTTGAGAAAGATAAAAGGGGGGTATTTTTTTGTCTACGATCATGGTGGGACGAGGAAAACTTTTATTTCGAGGACTTTATCTGCTGAATTGCTCTCGAAAGGTGAAATATTTTTGAATGTATCATGTAACAAGGGTTACAAATTCATGTTTACATTTATTCATTAACTTGAACATTTTATGCTAAACAAGTAAACTATGAACTTTACTCGTAACCGTTAGGTTATCCCACACATAACGAGAACCGTCTTGGATGTTTTACACCACGCTAGACTAATGTTTAGTCTACTATAAGCCAAAAAAAAGGTTTTTTTTTTTTTTTTTTTTTTTTTTACCCCAATGGGCATACTCATAATCATTTAAATGGTCATATACATCCATATTCATAGTTTTCATATAGCTTACATTCTAAGTGTTTTAACTTGCATGCATGCATGCACAACATACCCAATACCATCACCACCTTTCTACTAATACTTTAAACACTTCTACATATTTAAAATCAACTCATTCCCTCCTAATGGGTTGTTGTGTGGTTTTTATTTATGATAGTTTAAGTTTTAAATTTATATTTTGCCAACTTAACCAAAAACAACACTTTAACTAGCAGTGTACCCGGTCGGTGGTAGATTCGTGGTAAGTAGGGTGTCGAACACTTAAAGCGAGGTTAAATCTCTCAATTTATTTATATTTTGGTTATCTAATCTAAGTTAATCTAATCTAAGTCAAACCTATGCTAATCCTATGTTAGTTCTAATCCTAATTCTAACAGGGTAAAAGGGAGTTTCAGCTTGATGTGACTGGCAACGGTTTGCGTTGGTGGACTACTATCAATTCAAGGACACTTTAACCTACTAATGCAAAATTACAGAAGTAAAAAAGCGGTCGAGCCTTATGATTAGAAAACTCTATTAGCCTCATTAAATCCGATTAGAAGTTGGTTTGTTTAGTCAGTACATATGGTTTTCTTTATACTCGAGGAGGTATATCATTTTTCGACTTAGGCGAGACTTCATTCTAAAGACCTAGACACATTAATTCTGTCACAATTAAAGCATCCGCATAAAGCATCCTTATTACCTGATTATAATCTATCTTAAGGATTAATATAGCAAATGGCGATTCTTGATAAACCCGGCTCATAGAGACTTTAACCACTTACTGGTTATGGTATTTTTTACTCTAGTAGTCCATCTTGTCACTATCCAATGGAATCAGAAACATTACTTGTGAATTATCTAGAATTCACAACTTGTTCAATAAACCAAAGGCAGTTTTTGTTAACTAGTTAAGCCAGAAGTGTATCCTTAGCATGATTTTAGAAGGACAATACTTGTGATCCTATGATTCTAGATGTATAAATCACTATATAGAGAGCGATTCCTGACATCCGATTATGGTCCGTATCTCTAGATCCCAATTGAATGGATAGGTCACATACAAAAAGTGTGAGTCCCTTGTTGAATAGATCTCTGCAGACCTATTAGGATGATAGTCATGATGTTTAAATACAGTTGGACTACTGTAGAAACACTGATTATGTAATATTATGTGTTAAAACGGAATCTTTATCACAAGTACTAAGAAAAACAATGTAGAACTAAATAATAATTTCTATTAATCTGCTTTGAGTGATTACAGATTACTAACTATTGAGATATGATTTTGTATGAGATATCTTGAGCTCGTGTCTCTAACTATGCCAAGAGGGATCCTTTTATAGACTAAGGGATAAGACCTCTAAACATGCTGTACAAGACGCTTTCCATATCTTCTTCCGAAAATTATCTCATACATATCTCTTAGACGGTACTAACTATTTTCTATATTGGTACTAACTAATTATGATCAGTACCTTAACACTTTATACTGTCAGTACTAATCTATTTGTATTGTCTGGTACTAAGTTAGGAAAACATAATTCCCAACAATCCTCCCTTAAACATGAATGTTGAACTCATTTAACTTCATGTTTCTTTAACTTCTTTAACGCATAGGAGGATGTATCCAATCATTTTAACTTTCTTCATCTTTCAACTCTATCTCTTCAGCCAGCAACTTTGTTTCTCAGGCAACACAGCAACATCTTTTCTAGACACATCCAACTAAGTTGGCTTTGTTAGTTTGTGCAAATACAGCCATACACGGATTTGATGTTCCTTTACCAGTTGCCGTTTTTTGTTTTTTTCGGCTCTGGATAGTTAAGCTCTTCATTTAAAAACATGGTGAGGTTAGATTACCATACAGTTTTTGGTAAACTGTCAACATCACGGAATTGATTTGTCTTTACACAAATACCGTTGCTTTGGAGACTAGCCAATGCTCAGTGCCATACCATGGTGCCATTGAAAAAAAAACCATATAAGTTTTTAGCAATCTTATTTATGCTATCAATAATTTGATAGTCTTTACCATGAATGTTTGGTTCAGGACTAGCCAACTTTAACCATGAAGCAAGTGAGTTGAGGACCCTACATTTTTTGTTAATTGTCAACCATAAAACGGATTTGAGAAGTCTTTACCACATGCCGTTTGCTTGTGGACTAGCCCTGTTCTTACAACCTGTGAATATGGTGAACTGATAACCATTTGTTGTGTGGTTCTGACACCAACACTCAAAGATCCTCCTCATTTCCATCAAAGTCTTCAGGTTCTAACTCTGCAAGCAACTTCTTGATAAATCTAATCAACTCTAATGCCATAGTACTGTCTTCTTCAGACTCCAACTTTAATTCCAGCATTTGCACCAGTACTTTCTTTTCTCAAAGGATACTTATTCTCTACAAGCTTATGAATGGACTAATCCGGCTCAGTCTCTGAATGTGTGTACCCTGAAGAACCATGTAGCTTCCACTCACTTTTTCCAATCTTGTTGTGAGTTCCAAAACTTATCTTCATTATCTGGATTGAACATAACCATCAAATCTCCCCAAAGTACTTTATCAAATCCTCCAGGTATCTCATCTTGATATTTGTCCATCACCAGTTGATATAAAGCATTCAAATCATCTCTATCAAATATGGACAACACCCTCATCAAAGTACTAAAATATCTCTTTTGTCCATTGCTCCTAATCACCACATTTTGGTTAATCTCCTCTAAGTGTTCAGCTTGTCAACCAATGGTTAGTTCAAGACACTCTGTTTTCCATTCTTTGATAGGATACTTTCTGTCAAGTATTTCATAATCTACTTCTTTTTCCTCATCTAGAGCTATTGTTAAATGTAATCTCAGCTCATCATTTTCTTTCTCACTGTCATCATCAGAAATGTTTTGAATGTATCTTCTTTTCCTTGACTTCATCTTTTTCCTAGTACCAAGTTTTCTCTTTCTGGTACTTTCTTCTTCTTTATTCTCCTCCTTGACTTCTTCTTTACTCTCCTCCTTGATCACTTCACTTGTAGAGGAATCAATTCCTTTTTCATTCATCTTTTTTATCAGTCTTTCATCTTCAGCAGACCCAATAGAAATGAAATCTTCATCTGACCTCTTAATCTTCTCATACAGGACTTGTATTTCTTCAAACTTCTTGATTTTCAATTCAGAGTGCTTGAAGTTTCCTACATATTGTCTTCTAATGTAGGTCATCATTTGATTTTCGCAATGATTTTTGTAGGTGGTCTGTTCCTGATGGCCTCTGATCTTTGTTGAGCAAGGAATTTTCTTTGAGCAGCAATTGTGTCATGGAGAAACTTTGCTCTTTCTTCTATTGTAAATTGCTCTCTTTCTTGTTCTTGAAGCTTCTCAGCAAGAAGTCTGTCAGCATCATTCTGCCTTTCTGTCATCAAAATTTCTTGAGCGCTCATTGTAGCTTTGTTTCATGCTATTCTGTTTCTTTCTTCTTCACTTTCCCACTCTTCTTGCATTTTCCTAGCCATCTCTTCATCACTTGCAAGCTGTTTAAACTTCTTCTCAGCTTCAGGAATACCATCAGATTCACTTTCAGATTTCATCCCTCTCTTCTTTTTCTTCTTTTTCCTTTGTTCTTTTGGATCAATTTTTGGAAGAGCTTTTATGTCAGAACGTGGATCTTGAGAAGTAGCCTAGGTCTGTTAGTTTTCTTCAATATCCTTCAATTCTACACCTTTCTCCTTCTCTCTTGAAACTGCTTTGGCTTGACTCATGTTGAGAAGAACCTTAGCTATTGTTTCATCATCTCCAAATATTGTAGAAGTAGGTGTTTGAGTAGCTTGAGTAGCACTTCCTTCTTCAGTATGATCATCAGTACCTTTTCTTTGCTCATCAGTACTTTCAATTTGCTCATCGGTGCCTTTAATTTGCATGTCTGTACTAACTTTGGATTCGTCAGTACTAACTATTGGTCTGTCAGTACTAACTTTCTCCTTGTCAGTACTAACTTTCTCCTTGTTAGTACTAAGTATATTTTCATCATTCTCCTTCTCTTCACCCACTATTTCTCTTGTCCTCCCCACATCTTGAGCATTCTTAGTTTCCATATAATCAAGTGTAACTTTAGGAATATAATCAAATAGAGGCTCTCTATGGACTGAAGGTTCACCTTTAGCAAACTTACTCCCCTGTTTGGATACAGACTCTTTGTGCACCCTTTGTTTCTTTAAGGATCTCTTTCTTGCCAATCTTTGCTTCAAGGAGATACTTTGCATCCATGCTCTGTGATGTTTGATTACAGGTTTAGCTTACTTCTTGAGCTTTATGATCTGAGCCTTCAAGTGTTGTATTT
This sequence comes from Tanacetum coccineum, assembly GCA_026074375.1. Classification (NCBI taxonomy): domain Eukaryota; kingdom Viridiplantae; phylum Streptophyta; class Magnoliopsida; order Asterales; family Asteraceae; genus Tanacetum; species Tanacetum coccineum. The sequence continues at coordinate 312 of BQNB010127856.1, read as the reverse complement.
CTTTGGCTTGATCTAAAACCTATGCACATAAATAGAGATAAAGATCATAGACACTTTGGAGTGTCAGTTCACCCTCATTCCCTGAAAGGGATTTATCACTGGATGAATGACCTCCAAGATGATATCATCCACATAGACTTGAACTAGTATGATATCATGTTTGTCCTTCTTTATGAAGAGAGTTTTGTCAATGGTACCTCTTCTGTAGCTATTCTGTAATAAGAAAGTAGATAAAGTAGCATACCAGGCTTTGGGAGCTTGATGTAGCCCATAGAGAGCTTTTATAACGTTATATACTTTCTGAGGATATTT
>BQNB010127855.1:0-11892 GCA_026074375.1 Tanacetum coccineum | reverse complement strand
AAAGTGATTACCTTGACCGGCTTAGCGAAATCCTTTGGGTCGTTCCAACTTTCGTTGTCATAGAGGGCGAGGTCCTCTAATAATTCCCAGGATCCTTTGACGTTTCGGTCACGAAGCTTACCACCGGCCGATTGGTCAATTGTTCGTCTTGTGACGGGATTAACATGGTCATAAAAGATTTGGACTTGGAGCTAAACGTCGATGCCATGATGAGGGACTTTTTGTAGTAAGTCCTTGAAACTAGTCCATGCTTCAGATAAAGATTCTCCATGATGTTGTTGGAACATCAGGATATAGTTGTGGATTTTTGCGGTCCTTCTCGGTGGACAGAATTGAGCAAGGAAACAAGTAGTAAGATCCTCCCATGTGGTGATGGATCCTGCTGGAAGACGTTCAAGCCAGTTGATAGCTTGATCGCGAAGGGAAAATTGAAATAAACGCATGCGCGTTCTTTCCCTGTTTTCACCGTCAAGGTCAAGTGAGTCCATAAGTTTTGGGGAATCCTTGAGGTGTTGGTTTGGATCCTCGAACCGAAGTCTGTTGAATGAGCATCCGTTTTGCACCAACCGGATGGTGTCGGATCGAAGAGGTACCACGTTGTTTCCTACAGGGAGCTCGATGGTATTCCTGTAGCCTTCGTGGCTAGGTTTGGAGCAGTCTCCAAGAGTGCGGATAAGATTCTCATCTCCCATGGTGGTTGACAAGAATGGGTTACGAAACACTTAACACAAAGAAAAGATAGACTACGAGAAAGCTAATATGTAAAATTAAAGTCTCACTTGAAAGGATTAAAGCGAGTATAACTCAGTTAAACTATGATCAAAACCTAACTATTCCTCACGCAGCGGTGCAAAAAACTTGATGCGGTCGTCGTTGGACTTCTACATGAAGTTTTATAACTCCCTAGGCAGAGTACCTAACCGTTGTAGTAGTAGTATAGGCAAGACTTGGGGGTTGTTATCGTTCTCTAGGGGAATAGGTTTGGAAGGATTGATTACGGTCTAACAGAATTCTAGGGATTGAGGGAAGATTATTTTTGTATTTTATGTTTTATGGAAAACAGGTTAATCTATGGTTTGAGAGGTTGGTTTGTTTAACTATTATTTAAATTAATTAATCTAAACTACTAGTGATAACTTTATGATAATTGATTGTATTTACTTAATCAAGCACTATTTATCAGATTGCTTCTCCTAATCCTGCTGCCTTGTCACACTTATGATGATCTGTGTAAGTATTTATTAGGTCATAAATAGATTACACGAATGCGTCGTCTATTTAATATTCCGTTAGGGCAACACACAAGTAAGGTAGTATGAAGACTATTACAAGGCCCCTAAGAGTATATTAAATGCGTGTGAAATACCTTAAGAGGGATCAACCATATAAGAGGGCAAGGTAGTATGAAGACTGTTACCTGATGATATCCTTTCTACGCACTCGCGTATCCCTAGACGTGTCTACATCGATACAGATAAAAGCTGGTTTTCTAAATCCTAACGCGCACATTCATCAACAAGAAGCAACAATAATAGGATCTACAATCTTACTTTCATGCAATCATAAACAAATATAAAGGAGGGTTTAGCCTTGCATGTTATAATGAAAGCAAGAAGATAAATCAATCACACAACACGTAGACATATTAAATGATTAAAGATAAATAACCTTACTTGAATTAAAACATGGATCTAAGGTAGTACAATAGGGTTTTGAGGCCCTAAAAATGATATATGAAGCTGCTACAAAGGCTAGGGTTCATCTCCCTAAAGTTATACAAAGTTACATACTTAAAACCCTAAAATCGGGTTTATATTTATAGAGATATCGCTGCGACGATGTCACTTTGTACTCCTGACGCTGTCGCCACGTAGATGGTTCTAGATTCACTTTAAGACGGCCACGTCTTGACGCCGTCGCTGAATCTCTGACGCCGTCACCATGAATGTCATGACTCCGTCGCTTTATGGTTGCGACGCCGTCTTTAGGCTCTAAATGAATAATTCTTCATGGTTCTTGGTGTAGAGTCGTAGTCTTGTCCGTTTCTTCTCCAAATGAGCCCAAGTCATACCTATTTCCTCTAAATGCCATTCAAGTGCTAAAAACCTGAAAACAAACGATTAAGCACATAATCTGGGCATATTTGCATGATTTAAGGGGTTAAATGACCTCGAAATAGTGTATAAAATGACACCTCATCAAATACCCCTACACTTGGGATTTGCTTATCCGTAAGTAAACGGGCTTTTCTACCTCGACAATAGCAGTATTTGGGTCATTTAACCTACTCTTTAAAACTATTCTACAACACAACCTTCTAGACCTGGTAACTAAAAGCACGGAAAGTATATACTAGCACCTCACATAAGTGTTTAGGATTCTCTCTTTCTCTCGGGTGTATAATAAATTATAACATAACGGGGAAACAGAAAATCAACACTCATTACCTGTTATAGCATATAAATTACGAGAGGCTTGGTAAAGGATCAAACCTCCACCGCTAGGTGCAAGCATTATTTATTACTACCTAAGAGGTCTTTTAAAAGGTTGTGGGGTGTAGGTGTAAGATAACATATATAAAAACGAAAACAGATAGGATACATTTTGGTGGCTTTGGGTGAATTTGGAGTGGAAGGGTTAGCTAATTATTTATATGAATACTCGCTGATTTGGTTGCTAAGCCAAGAACTCAGACAAAGATATACAAACTCTACACAACTCTACATTAATCTCTTTTCTTTTTCTTTTCTGTTTTTCTCTTTTTTTTAAATAACATAATACATCACTTGGGGCTTATAGATGCACCCCTACACTTGAACTTTTACACATTTTACAAGCAAAATATTCTATGACCCGAATTAAGATAGATCAACATAACATGGAGCTTGGGTTAATAAATTACTTCTTCCCTAATTCTTCATAAGTTGAATACTACCATGAATCTTAATCATCCCAAAATAGTATTTACAAGTATAGGGACTTAGCAACCGTGTACTCAAATAATTAACTTGAGTTAAAACAATAATGTACTAAAGGTGAGTACATACAAGGTAGGCATCAGGTCAGACTCATTCAGGACCATCGACTAGAGTTGCATCATCTAGGTTGGTTTATCCCCCTGTTATAACTCCACGATATAGTGAGGCGTTTAGTCATTGGAGGTATGCACCATTGTCTACTCCTTACTCACCGACGACATCAGAGTCATCCCTAGATTCATCTTTTGAGAGATCATTAGATTCATCTTTACTTTCTGTTGGACCATCTCGCAAGAGATGCGGATCCTCTACTACTTTAGTAGCATCATCTACTCCTATTTCGAGATTGATAGCCCCTACTCATGCCGATCTTTTACCACCTCGCAAGAGGTTCAGAGATTCATACTCACCCGAGGATAGCAGAGAGGAGCATATGGAGATTGGTACTGCTGATGCAGAGGCTGTTGCAGATTTGGGTATTGGTGATGGAGTTGGAGCTCATACTGAGGATGGTATAGGTATAGGAGTTGAGGTTGCTGCTAGTGATATTAAGGAGGACGAGGAGGAGTTTGAGGCAGAGGCCAGTGCGGGAGGCACGATGGAGATCGTTGTAGATCCATTAGTTACTGGTGGTATTTCTGAGTCCACTAGAGGAGATGTTCCTGATCTTGAGGGTACTCTTTATGATATAGTTCACTACATGTCGGAGGTTCCTCTTGATAGGATTACTGAGTTTGAGACTGCTCAGAGACAGTTGGAGGCTGGTCAGTTGATGGCTAGCGGAGAGAGAGCTGGTTTGACTAATAGGATTAGGAGGTTAGGACGGGAGAACCTAAGGGTTCGATCTTTGTTGTGTATCGAGATGGATCAGGTTGACAGTCTTCGCCATGACATGGCACTTTCACATGAAGAGTTTTGTCAGATTCGTAGGGATCATGATGATGCTCGGAGGAGACTTAGGAGATTGGAGTCGTTTGTTGAGAGGCGTTTGGGATTTCGCCCTTAGTTTGGTAGTACCATGGTTATGTAGGACATTAGACTGATGGTTAGGTCTAGATGTTAGTAGTAGAAATATTGTAAATCAAGTACCCCGTCATGGGTTGATTGTAACCGAATTCGATTCTAATATATATATGAAATCTTATTCTACTATTCCATCGTGTGTTCATCTTATACACGATATTGTTATTTACTCATTCTAGGAAAACGTGTTGTTGTTATATTTTATTTCATACTATGTATTTAATTCTCATTATAAGTCATCGTAAATCGTTTCGAATCTCATCATGTGTTATGTCTTGTGTATAGGACATGACTATCACACGTTCTGAAATGACCCCTGAAGCAATCGAAGAGCTCATTGCCCAGCGAGTGGCTGAGGCATTGGCTAACTACGAGGAAACCCGTACTACTAATGCTCTTGAGACCGAAAATCAAAGCTAAATGGCAGTGACGACGATAATGGAAATGGTGGAAATGGAGATGGAGGAAACAACGGAAATGGAAATCCAAATGAGAATGGTAGAGGTGTTATGCCAGTTGCTCGTGTGTGTACCTATCAAGACTTCGTGAAGTGTCAACCACTCAACTTCAAAGGGACTGAAGGAGTTGTTGGTTTGAGAAGATGGAAACAATGTTCCACATCAGCAATTGTCCAGAGGTGTATCAAGTTAAGTATGCCACTTGCACGTTGCTAGATAGTGCATTAACTTGGTGGAATTCACACAAAAAGACAATTGGAGTTGATGCTGTGTTTTCTATGACATGGAGAGATCTTATAAAGTTGCTGACATAACTGTATTGCCTAAGGAACGAGATACAGAAAATGGAACTTGAATTGTGGAACTTGACTGTGAAGAACAATGATTTGGCTGCTTATACCCAGAGATTTCAAGAGTTGACTCTGTTGTGTACTAGAATGGTTCTAGGAGAGGAAGACCGAATTGAGAGGTATGTTGGAGGTCTCCCTGACAACATTCAAGGGAATGTGATGTCTGCTGAACCAACGAGACTCCAGGATGCAATTCGGTTGGCAAATAGTTTGATGGACCAAAAGTTGAAAGGTTATGCGATTAGGAGTGCTAAGAACAAACAGAAGTTTAAGAGCAATCAAAGAGACAACCGTGCACAACAACCCCAGTTCAAGAGGCAGAATGTTGGAGGACCAAATGTGGCCAGAGCCTATACGGCTGGTAGAAATGAAGGTAGGGTTTATGTTGGACCTCACCCTATTTGCAACAAGTGCTAGTTACACCATGTTGGGCCATGCATTGTAAAATGTAGAAGTTATGGAAAGATTGGTCATTTGACCAGGGATTGTAAGCCCGCAGTTCCCGCGGCAGTTAATCAGAGGACCCCGGTGGTGAATCAAAAGAGTACCACATGTTTTGAATGTGGAAGGCAAGGGCATTTCAAGAAGGATTACCCCAAACTGAAGAATCAGAACCATGGAAACAAGCAGATTATTCCTGAAGCTAGAGGGAAAGCTTATGCTATTGGTGGAGGAGATACAAACCCGGGATCCAACGTTGTCACGGGTACGTTTCTTCTCAACAACCATTATGCTTATGTATTATTTGATTCGGGTGCCGATCGAAGTTTTGTGTCGACTACTTTTAGTACCTTGCTTGATATAATCCCTGATACCTTAGATGTTAGTTTTTCTGTCGAATTAGCCGACAGAAGAATTGCCAAAACAAATACTGTACTTAGAGGTTGTACCATAGGATTATTAGGTCATCCGTTCAACATTGATTTAATGCTCGTAGAGCTCGGTAGTTTTGACGTCATCATCGGTATGGATTGGTTGGCGAATAATCATGCGGTGATCGTCTGTGACGAGAAGATAGTACGTATTCCTTTTGGAGATGAAATTCTGATCGTTCAAGGAGATAGGAGTGATAAGAAGAAGAAATCGACGTTGAGCATTATATCATATACGAAGACTCAGAAGTATATGAAGAGAGGTTGTCAAGTATTTCTGGCGCAAGTTACAAAGAAGGAAGCAGAAGTTAAGTCGCAAGAGAAACGACTGGAGGACGTGCCAATAGTACGGAAATTTCTGGAAGTCTTTTCAGAAGACTTGCCTGGATTTCCATTTGTGCGACAAGTTGAATTTCAAATTGACTTGGTCCCTGGTGCTGCACCTGTGGCACGAGCCCCTTATAGACTTGATCCGTCGGAAATGCAAGAACTGTCTGCGCAACTGCAAGAACTTTCTAAAAAAGGATTTATAAGGCCGAGTTCTTCACCATGGGGAGCTCCGGTCTTGTTTTTCAAGAAGAAAGATGGATCGTTGCGGATGTGTAACGATTACCGTGAACTGAACAAGCTTACTGTTAAGAATCGATACCCACTCTCGAGAATCGATGACTTGTTTGATCAGCTGCAAGGATCAAGTGTCTACTCGAAGATTGACTTGAGGTCTGTGTGGAAAACTAGAAGGGGGGTTGAATAGTTTACCGCTTTTTAATTTAAGGTTTTAAAGTGTTTGTAAAAATTCTAGATTCGACTTTATGTGAATTCAATACTTGCACAATATAAACAATATACCTATCTAAACAATTAATAAGATAGTATGAGAAAGTAATGCAAGACAAGAGATAAGAGTAAGAACAATCAAACCACAACGCGAGGATTTATAGTGGTTCGGCAACGAAGCACCTCTTCGCCCTACTTCACTCCCCGAGCACCTAACTCGAGAGTTTTCTTCACTATGTCAACAAGCTCCCTTATGGCGGAGAAAACCATACACAACGTTGCTTACACCGATTTACGACACAAAGCTAAATGTCGAGTTCTAATCTTAGCTAGAACCAATCTATCACAACACAACTTCACGACTTGTTCACAACATTACTTATATCACAACTATCTATCACTACTTTGTAAGATCACCATGATCTAACTAGACTTACAAAGATCGCCAAGATCTAGCAACTACACAACTATACAAGATTTACAAAAGATTTACAAGTTATGATATGAATGCAATAAGATTGCAACAACACACAAATGTGTAATACTTATTTACTTGATGATAGAAGTATTCTTCTCTTACACTTAAGGAATTAAGCTTGGATCACTTGGAAACAAAGCTTTATGATTAAATGATCAAAGGATTTTAGAGAGGATGTGTGGGTTGTTTTGGGCAAAAAGAATGAGTGCAAAAGGTGAGAAAATAGTGAGAAAAAGTCCAGTATTTATAGGACAAACTGGGGGAGCGTCTACCTAGGGGCGGTCCCCTTAAAATTAAGGGGGCCGCACGTGTATTTAAGAGGTCCTCCCTAGACTAGGGCCTCCCCAGTTTGTCTTTTGTGTAGAGGGGATTTTTTGAAACTTTTTTAGCCGTTTTAGGTCCGAAAATTTGATTTTCAAAATGTTTTATTTTTGATAAAACATTGTCGTTTAATTGTAAAAAAATTTATATGTAATGTTTTATAAAAATGTTTACAACATTTTAAAATAAAAGTTTAAGGCTGAATAAAAATTTTCTTTGATCATAAAATGCATTAAGCATTTATTTATTCATACCTTTAAGTGATATAATTATCGAAATGAAAATTTACTACTAATTACTTGTTTACATTGAACGTTTTTATATTTTGTGATTATCAAAACGTAAAGATGTGAAAAATATTAATAATGTTTTTAGGCATTATATTTTATCAACAATCTTTCCCTTTTTGATGATTAAAAAATTTAAACTCATTAAATGTAAAATTATTTGTAAACAAGTATTTAGTGAGTTTCATGTCATTTCTTCCCCTTTTTTGTAAAATCAAAAAGACATCGTCGAGAATTGCTAGTTAGATCGACGGAATAATTGCTCCCCCTTCATGTGTGCTCCCCCTCGTTCTAGGCATTAAGGAATCGAGCTAGGTTACTGTCTCTGCTACCCACCGGTTAGAACAATACAAATATTTCTTAACATGTAGCAAGAGGGAAAAAAATATGTGTAAACTAGTAATGCAACAAACGATAAATTGGTTGGATCGTTTACGAATAAATCTTAACCTTTAGCTTGTAAATGGGTTTGTTTCCCTTAGATAATCGTAAGAGCAACCAATAATGAAACACATGATTTGAACACTATTGATTATGAAAAACTAATCAATAAATGCAAAGAAGACAATATTAAAATCACAAAAGTACTTTAAATTATAACTAGAATCTGCCTAGTGATTATAAAATATACCAAGACCTAGATTGCTAATAGGATCTCTATTGATCTGTGTAGAACTATATCTACTAACTATGCCTAGGGTTCCTTTTATAGACTAAGGAAACCCTAATGGGCTTTACAAAATGCGTATAAAGATCATGCATATCCTTTCCTAAGATATCTCATGCATATCTCATAAACGGTACTAACTATTTTATACTAACTAACTAACTATCTGATCAGTACTAACATTTTGTACTGTCAGTACAAATTACAACTAGCGGTACTAACTAATATAACTAACGGTACTAAGTCAGGAATGCATAATTCCCAACAATCCTCCCCTAAACATGATTGTTGAACTTGTTTAACTTCATGTTTCTTTAGTGTAAACATCTTGTAGACCAGGAGGATGTATCCAAACACTCTGTCAAATCTTGATCTGATCTTTGATAATTTTGACATCTTCAGCTATCCATTTTTATCAGCAACATATCTTCTCAGCAACACAGCAACATCCAACTAAGTTGGCTTTGTAGTTTTTGGCAAACTACCAGCCATTAACGGATTTGATATTCCTTTACCAGTAGCCGTTTGCTCTGGGATAGCCAATTCTTCATTGTAAGACGAACAAGGGGTGAATTGAAAGCCTTATAGTTTTGAGTAAACCTATCAACTATCACTGGATTTGATTTTGGTCTTTACCAAAAGCCATTTGGCTTTTGACTAGTCAATGCTTGCATTGCCATAACACTGGTCTTTAATAACCATATAGTTTTTAGCAAACTATCAGCTAACAACATATTTATTAGTCTTTACCAGGAACTGTTTAATCCTGGACTAGCCAACTCTTAACTGTGAAGCAAGGTGAGTTGAGAACCATATAATTTTTGGTAATTTGTCAACAATAAAGGGTTTTGAGAAGTCTTTACCAGAAGCCGTTTGCTTTTGGACTAGTCAATTCTTGATGTTTGTTAGACATGGTGAATTGAAGACCATTTGTTGTGTGGTGGTTAGCCAACACCCAAACCCCCTATTCCTCACTTCCTATTCCCAACATTACTCTTCAATTAATCTGCTTGATTAATAATTACCAAATGTAGTGCAACAGTACTTTCCTCTTCAACCTCGAATTCCAAATCAAGCATTCTTTGCAACAATTCCTTGGAGAGAGGGTACCTTCTTTCAACTAGCATGTAGATGATTGTCTCATCCTTAAGCTCTAGTATGCAAACTCCACAAGCTTCATACAGTCTCCATCTAACAATTTCCCATTCTTGTTGATTGTTTCAGAAATAACCTTGATTATTTTCTTCTATTAAGGATTCCATCATAATCTTCAAGTCTCCCTAAAGAATCAACTCAATACCTTCTGGTGTGATTTTTGAGTACTACTTCATCACCAAATCATATAAATGAAACAAATCCCGCCTATCAAAAATATGTAGTACCTCAATTAGATAGTTAAATGCCCTGAAGTGCCCATTAGCTCTGTAGACAACAAAGTAATCTCCATCTGGTGATGAAACCTTGTGCAACTTAGAAACAAAAAATTTTGTCTCCATAATCTCACTTTATGGTACTATCAAATGTAACAATCCTTAGATATTTTCTGTGTTCATCATCATTATCTTCATCTGGCTGTGGTCTTGGCCTTTTCCTAGCAATTAACTTCACATGACCACTCTTTCTTTTCTTTGTACCCTGTTTTGTCACTTCTTGTTCAGCAGGTACCTTTGCTGTGTCTTCTTCCCTTGGAGTTTCATTGACAACCCTCTTCTTTAATCTCTTCTTTTTAAGGTCTTTAGATTCTTCATTCATCTCCTTAATCTGTCTCTCATTCTCAACAGAACCAATAGCAATAAAGTTTTTATCAGACCTTTTAACCTTTTTAGACAGAACTTGTATTTCTTCAAAGTTCTTGTTCTTCAAATCAGCATGCTTCTTTCCTCCTACATGCTTCAGATAGGTCATCATTTGGTTTCTTAGCTGAGTTCTTTTTGGTGGTTTGCTTCTAATTGCAGCATCTCTTTGTTGAGCAAGGAACCTCCTTTGAGCAGCAATAGTATCATAAAGAAATTTAGCTCTCTCTTCAACTGTAAATGTTTCTCTCTCTTCCTCCTGAAGCCTTGCAGCTAGAAGTCTACCAGCTTCAATTCTAGCCTGAATATCATCAAAATATTGTATAAGAGCAGCCTTTGTAGCTTCTTCCTTAGCTAACTTTTTTATTTCCTCTTCTGCTTCCTAATCCTCTGGCTATTTCTTCATCCTTAACAAGCTGATCAAACTTTCTTTTAGCTTCATCAACTCCCTCTGACTCAGCATCTGACTCAGCTTCTTCCTCAAGTACTTTCTTGCCTTTGTCTTTAGGATCAATTTTAGGAAGAGGCTTCAATGTAAGTATTGATCTTGTTGATGTAGCCCTTGGTCTATCTGAATCTTCAGCATCTTTGATCTCAACACCTTTTTGTTTAGCCTTATTTTGGCGCATAGATACCAAAAACTCAGCAATGGTCTCATCATCTCTGAAAACAGTTGTAGAAGCAGTATTTTCATCTGAAATTCCATCTTTTGGCTCAGCAGTACCTTCATCAAGCTTGTCGGTACTAACTTTTGGCTTGTCAGTACTAACTTTTGGTTGAGCAGTACTAACTGGATCTTTAGTACTAACTCCCTTTTCTGCACTTTCCTTCTCTTCAAGCACCATAGAGCTTGTCCTCCCTTCATCTTGAGCATCCTTAGTATCCATTTAGTCCATTGCGTCATCTACAATATCATCAAGATCATCAAAAGCTAGATCTTTATGCACTGTAAGTTCATATTTGGCAGGTTTCCTTCCCTGTTTGGATATAGACTCCTTCTGCATCAAATTTTTCTTCAAGGACCTCTTCCTGGCCAATCTTTTCTTTATGGAGACACTCTTGATCCAAGCGTTATGGTGTGATATCATAGGTTTAGCCTTCTTCTTTAGCTGCTTGATCTGAGACTTCAAATCTTTAATTTGTGCAGCTTGAGTTGTGACTTGTTTACATAAAGACACACAAAGATCATATACACTTTAGAGTGTCAAGCCATCCTTATTTCCTGATAGGGGACCTCCATGATTCCCACCAGAACCCTCTGGAATGGAATCAGGAATAGGAATAGAAGGTGAAGGTCTGGGAGATGGGTCAGGTTGTGTCTTATGTTAGTCGGCACTTGGGTAAGGAGGAGAGGGTGTTGGTTGGGTTTCAGATGGTCTTTCTGAAACTGCACTTTCATCCCTTGTTGGTTGAGCCAACATAGAAGGAAATAAAGGGGTCACATTCCAAGAAATTTTTTTACCCTTTTTAACCATAAAAGAGAAAACCTTAGGAGTCAAAGCATTAATAGGGAAGTGGTCTAAGGGGACAGGCACATTCTGGAGTTGGTTAGTCAAAAATACTGAAATAAACCTTGGGTACATGACAAACTTCTTCTTTGCATCCAAATGCCTCATCATACTATCAAATATTAGTTTAGAAAAATTATATTTCTGATTAGTGGCTAAGCAAATCACTGCTGTGGCAATATTAGTGGGAATTTGATCCCAATAAGTACTTTTAGAACTAATGCAATGATTCATAGTATGAAAAAGAAATCTCCACTGGGGTGAAAACAGGGCTTTGTTAAAAGTTAAAACAGATAGGTCCCCTTCATACCCCATTAGCTGAATAGCATCAAATATAGCCTGATTATGCAAAGAATCTCTCCCATCAGCATCATCAAAAA
>BQNB010127854.1:0-19373 GCA_026074375.1 Tanacetum coccineum | reverse complement strand
CCCGAGTCTTGTGTCATTTTCTATCTTTGGTGCGGTTGGAAATTTTCACATTGCAAATGGGAATGTATATTAGTAGTCAATACTCATGTGATTTTTCTACCGTCACAATTAATGGTGAGTCCGAAGAATGAAAAACTATCGAAGGAATTATCCGGAATTATTATGATCGTGAAGATGATAAAACTACATCTGGATTTGTAGTATAGTTGTTAAAAAAATTAGAAAAATTGCAACAAAAAAGAGAAAGAAAGTTTGAAGATAATCGTTTCGTAAGAGCATTACCGAAGGAATTACACGAAGGATCGATTATTCGTTGATACGCAACAAAAATCAACGATGTAGAGTATTGTACAAAGTGGAAGATATCGCCACTTACCTTGTAGAGTATGTAAAGTTTTGGGATGATTAGGGAGTTGACCGTTATGGGAACGCCAACTTAGGTTGTTGTTTTTGATCTATGATCAAGACGTTGTAAATAGTTGTGTCTTTGTCATAATAACGATCGAGAAAATAAGTGTCTAGCAACTTGTACTTTAAGCCTTAATCTATTTGTTTCTTGATTTTTATTTAACAACAATTTACTTCCCTCTCACCTAATGATTAACCTCTGGTTTTACGAGAATGAGGAGCCATACGAACATGCATGTCTATTCCGGCATTCTGGCCATGTATGCATGTCTTGTACCTTGGTGGTTTACGACTTTTGGTGAAACTTAGAAGGTTTCTACCCTATATCATTCTTCATCCTAACCGTTGGTTAAATTCGAATGGGGATGTGATCGAACACTCATGTCTATCCCGGCGTTCCGGGTATGTATGTGTGCTTCAGCTGCCTTGTTAGAGTGGTACTTCTGGTGAAAGATTGTAGAATGATCAAACCGTACGCCTTTCCATACAAAAACCCATATTTACCTTTATAAAATTGTTACTCCTTGGCTTTAGTGGTGGATATGTGTATCCTTGCCAAGCTTATGATATAATACTCGTCACGACTGAGCAATTAAGCTAATTAGTTACATGTTACCACATAGATTAGTTGAGTGATTTGAGTGTTTTCATCTTCCTATTTCGTGAGGTGTTTGGTTGTGTACTTGTAATAGATCGAATAAAAGCTTTAATGGAAAATATCCTTAGAGATACATTTTTGTAAACTTCTAAAGGCTAATTAAGGACAAGTAGGATTCAAGTGGAGGGATATTTGATGACATCAAATAACGTCTATTTTATAGCATCGTTTATCCCATGATATTAACCCATTTTGTATATGTATTGCAAAGAATTGTTACTTAATCGTTTATATTTTAGAATTGCAGTAATTATGGAGAAATTGGTGAAACATAGCGAAAGGTGCGCATTCTGGAGCTTAAATGAAGATATTTTGAAGATTACTATTTTGAAGACCAATACGCCGTATCCATCAAGAAGATACGGCGTATCCATGCCTGCACTCATCAAAGACCACAGAAGATTAAAGATCAATACGACGTATCCAGAGGACTCAATACGCCATATTTAAGATATGGAATCAATATAATATTCTGGAAGATATCAAACGTGGTCCCTACTCCAAAAAATCCCCAATACGCCGGATACGCCATATCCAACCAACTTCCAGACCTTATAAATAGAAAACTTAAAAACGAGTTTTAAGTGTGCTAAATCATATTCTCGATACCTAAACCACAAAAGTCCAAGTCGTTCTGAGAGTCACATCAGATGGAGCATAGATAGGTCAGAAAAGAGTCTCAAGATAATAGGAAACTCTTGTAATCTTCGCAGCAAGCGGAATACACGTGTCAGATCGAGTTTCTTTACTTTTAAATCGTTCTGATTTCAAAACGTGGGTTATTTTTATTTAATGACTATCGACTGGATTACCTTTAGGTATCATCATGGTTATGTGGCATCTAATGTTTGTTGTTTATCTCGGATTACTTAAGTTATTCGTTAAGTATTGTTTATCGTTTATCCAATTTATATTCGTTTACGTGCTTAAAGTATGCGAAACCTATCATGCAACGGGGTTCTTGTCCTACTTATTTAAGGCTGCTGCAACTTCTGTGTTATTATGGGCGTAGGCTAAGAGTCTTGAGATAGTCTCCATATTGCTATTTATATATCTAGAATCATAGGATCTCAAATATTACTATCTTTGCCTTTAATAATGAGCTTAGGTGGTACTGAGCAGGTAACCTAGGATCACGAGTACGTTATTATTCCATAGGTAAGGACTCGGACAGTGGACTCACTAGGATATAAGTGCCGTTTAGTTGTAATGGGTAAGTCTTCATGTGCTTGGGTTTTGTTTTGTTAGAGCACCATTACTTAGATCCTAAGATAGATTATAATCAACAAATGTTTGCTTTATGCGGATGCGTCTAATTGTGACAGGATTAGCGTGTCTAGGTCTTAGGAATAAGTACCGCCTAAGTCTAGGAATGATATGTGATAAGTGTTAAATTGTATATATAAAATACCCAGGATTTCGCCAATTAAAGCCAAAAATATGCCAAAAGATGGAAATATGTGTGCTTTTGTGTCTCAATGTGCAGGAAAGGATATCAAAGTCAAAAAGAGCAAAAACCAACAAGAAACGGAAAAGACAAGTGATCAACTAAAGACGTGAGGAAAGATATCAAAGCCGGATCAGCCCGACACAAGGAAAAAGTCAAAATAAGTCAAAAGAGGTCGAAGTCAAGAAAGTCAAGTCAAAGTTGAAGAGAAATGACCATTATACCCTTTGAAGTGAAAGAAATTACCAAAATCAAAACCATTACTTGTTTACTAAACTACAAGGGCCAGAAGTGTAAAGTTTCAAAGTCATTTTTACACTACACGATTGGAAAAGAAACACAAGGACTAGTTGTGTAATAATGCCAAACTTTCAAACTCATACGCGGGTATAACTCTTTCTCCTAACCACCTCTAACCAATTTTCCCGCCAAATCTCGAATAAACCCAAATCCATTTTTCTCCTTTTCCCATTTCTCCCTACTCAAACCCACCTCGTATTTACCATCTCCACGTCATTTCTATGACGTGGCAGCCTCTAATTGGTGCGAACACCTCACCAAAGACATCCAACGGTTAAGATTCAATTGAAAGAGATCCAACGGCTGTGAAGGATTAAAGTTTTCTCATCTTCTCATCACCTTCAACTATAAATAGAAGCTTGTAATAGATATAGAGAGGTGTGTGTTAGTTAGTTCAATCTACTTTGTAAATTTCTCTTTTAAGCTCACGTTTACTGTTCATTTTTTTCAATTAAGCTTTTAATTTTTCAAATCAATTGTACTACTTGTTCTTTACCTTGTACTCTTCTTTTCTTAAGCAATAAAAACTAATTGAGTTGTTTTCATTTTCTTTTTCAAAAAAAAAGTCAAAGAAAAGTCAACATGCTTTCCATAAGCTTGTTTCTATTTTAAAGCTTTGAGTTCTGTTTTAGAAGTTGTTTTAACATTGGTGTTGGACCTCAGTTTAGTTTTTCAAATGCTAAAATTGAGTTTTTTTCATCAAATTATAGTACTCTTGTCCATAGTATAATTTAAACTGTTGAATGTTGGTAATAAGCCATAAATGGATGGGCTTGGGATTAAATAAGCTTCATTATCTACCAGCTGGACCTAGGGGATTGATAGGTTAGAATTAGGGTTACAAAAAGTTGCTAAGGGACCTCTTGTGAGTTTCTCTTTTCTTAAAAGTAGTCATATTGCTTATTCTACTGTTCTAAAGTTTTTAATTAGCTTATTTTGTGATTTCATGTTCCATTAGTTTATAAATTCTCAATAGTTTATCTTAGTTTTTTAATATCTTAGTTTCCAAGTTTAATCAAAGTTCTTTAGAGTTAGCAGTTTTAATATTCAAAAAAAATAGTTAAATTGCTTGTGCTTATTTCATATATTCTCTAGTGCTTTTTTTTAGTGTATTTTGATTAATATTGTTTGATTAGTTGTTCTTAAACTGTTTAGCTCATTTAAGATTAAAGTTGTCTAAATTTGAGTTTGTCCATTTTTAAGGAGTGTTTGGCATTAGGCTTGACTTATATGCTAAACACATGTTAGCTCACTTTAAGCTTCAAGTTCACTTTTGATAGCTGAGAATAAGCTCTAGGATTGATTTTTAATATTTTTCATAAGCTACATCTTAGTTCAGCAAGATTTTCTAAGTGAATCTTAGTTTTCAGTTTTCAATTCAAGTCACAGCTTAGTTTATAGTAGATTATAGCTTTTACCTTTTTAGTGCTTGTTTACATCTCCTTTTAGGTTCTAAACTTAGTAGAGATTGAGTTCTTAGATTTCCTGTTTCCATATTGTAGTTTGATTAATCTTGTTATATCAGTAGCAAGTAGTAGCCATTAAGCCTCATAGCCTTTTTCACTAGCATTGTTAAGTATTCAAATTGGATTCCATGTTCTTAGTTTAAAGTATTTTAGATGCTATTAGTTCAAGCTGTAAATATAAGCACAACTTTTTCAATTTGAAAATCATTTGATAGCTTAAAACTAGGCCTTAAGTAGCTATTTCAATTTGAGCTTAAATCTGTTTAGACAGCTTATCCTGAACCTTCACTTTTTAATAGCTAATTTCTTCTTAATTTAGTTTACTTTTAGCTTAAGTCTTTCTAGATATCCCTAGTACACATAATAAGCTTCTTATAACATCTTTTGGCTTTTATTTTCATTTAGTAATAAGCTAGAAATAAGCCAAAGTTAGAAAAGTTTGAATTTTCAAAGAAACACCTTAGTTTCTGTAATGCAGAATTAAATGCTTAATTTTTAGCTTATTAAGTGGTTAAAAGTTCAAAGAGCTTTTGTTAAAGTTGTAGTGTAAAAGCTCAAGTCCAACTTTGTAGTTTTAAGTTTTTGCTGATTTTTATTTTTTAGATAAGCCAAAAATAAGCCAAATCGTAGGGTCTATTTGGTACTTTTTAGATAGTTTAAGGTCATGTTGTTTTAATCTTAGAGTGTAAAATTTAGTTAGTTACCCCGCCTACCCTTTACTTTCTTTTGTTTCATTTTATACCTGTTTTTCATTTTAATAAAATAGTTTTAAAATTTTTAAAATTAGTTTAATAAAATTAAGTTTTAGGTTTTAATTGGCAAAATTAGGGTCCAAGCTATATAAAATTTGGGCATTTTTAGTCCATTAGTTTTCTGCACCATTTTAGTAGTTAAAAACCATTTTTCTTTATTTTTCCAGTTAAATTTGAATTTTCTAGGAATTAAAATAGGTTTTTAGTAATTTCTTTTTCTAAAAAAATTCAAAGAAAATAGAAAAATGTTTGGAAAAATCTAATTCTTTTTGTAATAATTTTCTTTTTAACTCTAGTATTTTTGAAAAATGAAAGCAGAATTTTTGTGATAATTTTTAGAAAAAGTTTATTTTTAGTAATTCATTTTTCTTTAAAAATTCATAAAAAAATTTAAAAATAGTTAAAAAATTCTAATTCTTTTTCCTAAAATTTTCTTTTTAAATTTGTGATTTTTAGGTATAAAATTTGTTAAAAGTAGTGCCTTCGATTTTAAATTTCAGTTTTAGCTCACGTTTTTTAAATTTTCGTGTATTAAAATTTTGTGCTAGTTAATTGTTTTAGTTTCCTTAATTGTTTCTATAGTTTAATTGTGCTATTATATTCGTAGTGTAATTCAAAATTCAAAAATCCTTTATTCATTCTTGACTCGAATCAGAATTATTCCCGAATCTCAATTCACGACTTCATTGGGATACGACCCGAGAAGAAATACTTCCCGGTTAAAAATGTACATATTGTGTTTTCTTTAGTGATATTTTATCCTTTTATTTCTCTTGTTTGAGAAGTAATTTGGAAAGAATTGTCACGGGATTAATATTGTATATATATAAATTTGACTAGTGCTTACAAACGCATACCAGGCCGAGATTCTTAGTTTTCTTGAGTGTTTACTTCATAACATTACGTGAGGACACGGCAATACCTTAGTATGGGGGATTTTGGTATGTGCTTAATTACACATACCATTTTCCATTAAAAACGGACTTAAATGACTATGAACATACCAAAAATACATTGTATTTGTATGTTTTGCATTTGAATTGTGCAGGAACGGATATTCAAGAAAAGGAACAAACAAACAAAACCAAGCATGGAATGGAAATGACAAAGTCAAAAAGTCAGCCAAGTGAAGAAAATACAACTTGAGGGACTATAATGTTATTGACACCCTACTTACCACGAAACTTCATCTGACCAGGTACACTGCCCGTGAAAGTGTTGTTTTAGGTATAGTCAGCATAAAATAAATAGTAAAACTTGATACATAAATAACACCTACACAACGACACATCAATTATCAGTTTTAAAAACTTAATATTTAATTTCCAGTAATTCAATTGTTTCTATAGGAAGAATACGGCGTATCCTAGGGTTTGGGATACGACGTATTGATCCTTGTACAGTTGTGTGTTTAATTATTTTCTTGTACCATTATAGCGAGATAGAGATTAGCACTTTGTCTTCTAATCTTTTATACAGGACTTTGCTGAAACTATGATATGGTATATGCTGAAAAAGACATGTGCTAAACTTATCCGGGCATGCTGAAGCCCTAGTCAACACACTTTTTGCTCAAGGACTCATCTTGGAGAATTATCACGAGCAAAACATTAGGGAGTTTTCTGTTCTAATTCTATTTTCCTTTATTATTTCATTGTTTTATCTATACAATGAGGACGTTGTATAATTTAAGTGAGGGATGGAGAATTAGAACGTACTTGTCTTTTTTTTACAAAATAATATGCAATGTGCTTAAAAATGCCCAAATTTTAAATTTTTTTTAGCATGACTTTTGTAAAAATCACTAGTTACATTACCTAGCGCACTATAACCCTTGATACATATTGTGAGAATTAAGCCTATTCTGTTTCCAACTGTCTACTAAAAATTCCACAAAATTATGAGTGTGCTGGTGATGTAGTGGACTTTAGAACTTGGCCTGGTATATCACTCAAGACCGCCATGATTAATACTATGGATTTAGATGGAAGAACATGTTCAACTGATAAATTTCTAGGATTTAACCAAATAGCCTACATGTCGTAAAATAACTATCCACACTGGTTAGTTAACTCCCGTGTAACCCTTGATTACTCTTATTTTTAGAGTAAAATCCCCTAGAACAACCTGTTGAGCCATTCCTTTCTTTTTCTACACCATATTATATGTTTCGTTACACCTTAGCCTACCATGTAGATTAAGCCTATTTTACCAATGTTGCTAGTTGCTTTCGTGTAAAGTCTTGTATTTCTTGTGTCAAAGTGAAAATTTTCTATCTCTGTAATGGTCGGGAAATTGCACAATGCAATAGGAAAGATATGTAGCTCATAAGTTTCGCTACTTTCGTGATTATGAATCATGTCCGAAGAAGAAGTGTTACAAGGAAAAGATTATCCGGATGAATTATGATAGTGAAGACGGTGAAACCAAACCGAGGTTTATGATGTATTGTTTTAAAAAAAGAAGAAAAAAGAAAAAAAGAAAGATGGAAGAAAAATAGTCGGTTCAAAAGAAGTTTATAAACCGAAGTATTATTTAGACGATTCGATTTATTCGTTGATACATTACAAAAATCAAAAATGTAAAGTCTTATAAAAAGTGGTCGATATCACCACTTATGTAAAAGTATGTAAAGAGCGGGATGTAAGGGAAGTTGAACAATAGGGAACCCAACCTTAAGGTTGTCTTTGTCATTTCTGTTGTTCGAGGCGTCTGTTTATATGTTCTAGTCTTTGGTCATGGAACGGACGAAGGGAAAGTTACTACAACAACGTACTTATTTGTTGGCTATCTTTTTTGTTTGTAAATTTTACTTAACACCCAATTTACTTCCTTTCTAGCAACTAACCTTAGTTCTACTCGAACGAGGACTTGTTCGAGCATGCATGTCTATTCCGTCGTTAAAGGCCATGTTAGCATGTTCTTAGCTGCCTTGTTGAGTGACGACTTTGGTGAAATTTAGAAGCTCCCTACCCTATATCATTCTTTATCCTAACCGCTGGTTAAACACGAACAGAGATGTATTCGGATTATATATGTCTATTCCGTCGTTAAGGCCGTGTATGTACGATACAACTTCCATGTTGGTATGGTACTTATGGTAAAAAGAACTAGTTGAATGATCATAACCGTTAAGCATCTAACCCATTTATTTAGGCTTTTGACCCCTTGTTCTTCCTTAGCTTTAGCGGTGTAGATGTGTATCCTTGCCAAGCCTATGATACGAAGCTAATCACGACTGAGCAATTGAGCGTACTTCTTAAATGTTACACCCTAGATTAGGTTATTGATTTGATTGTTCTCATTTCAAATTTCGTGAGAGCTTGTTATGTATGGTGATCTAGGACAAAATGAATGCTAAACCGAAAATCCTCAAAACTCCTTTAGACAGATACATTGTTTCATAAACTAAACTTTTTCTAAAGTCTACTTGAGGACATAAGTAGGATTTCAAGTGGAGATATTTGATGACGATCAATAACGTCACTTTATAATATCATTTATCCCATCTATTTTGCCCACTTTTATATTAATTATTGCATTATTCTGGTATTTAATTGCATTAATAGTTTGATAAAAGCAGTAAATCCCAGGATGGTTTTTGGAAGAAAAGCTAAAAAGGCCCATAATTTGGATGCTAAAACGAAGATATTTTAGAAGATTGTTGAATTTCACCAAACGCCGTATCTCCTATTCCAACTAAAAGAGATACGGTAAAAAAATAAAAAAGCAATATATTGCGCTAAGACATTATCACAAGAAAACGCGTTTGGCCAATTATCAATACGGCGTATCCATGCTGTCTACATACGCCGTATCCATGAAGATAACTATTCGAAGATACAGTAAATCAAGTAAATTAGGAATGATATCAAAGATTTATTATGAACGTAGCACGCACTCTAAGGAATCCAGCCCAATATGCTGTATCGACCTTGCTGGATACGGCGTATCGAGTCTTTTTCAGACACTAGACTCAAAAAAGAGTTTTCAGTGTGCAATTGTGACAACCATGACTTGAGCAGGTTAGTCAAACTATTAGTGTTGACTTATGAATCTGTTGCAATGTATGGGTTATGTGTTATATGTGTTTATACGTGTTTATGTATGTTGTGTGGGATATGTAAGATTTAAGAATTAATCCATTGAGCGTGATCGTCTCATTGGGACTGGATTTGTGTTGGATTTTGTGGAGTTCATTTCGTTCACTTTTAGTGACAAGGAAATGATTTTGGTGATTGAACCGGTTTCGCGTTAATTGTGTAAGTAATTATCCGTATATGTATTTTTGTGTTAGTAATATTAGGTTAAGATTAGGTTCTAGTAGTTAGAATATGAAAGAAATGAAATTTCTATTTTTGGAATGTTAGGTTTAATAAAAATAAAAAGTTAATTATTTTTAAAAGTCTAGTCAATTGCGTTTACGCAAAAAGGTATGCGCAAATAAGCTTAGGTTTTTGTAGAAAACTTAAGGTAATGTTAATAATTAAGTAATTAATTAAAAAAAAAAGATGCCATTCGGCCGGATAAAGGAAAGAAAAGAAAAAAAGGAGTTTTAAAAGGAAACAAACTCTAATTAGATCTTATCTATAATTAATTGGGGGCCTATAAATACAAAATAAAATCCCAAACCCTCCCCCCTTTGTAGAACCGGTCGAACAAGAGAGAAAAGAGGAGGAAAAAATAGGGTTTTTGCTTTTGTGGAGAAATCAAGCTCTAAGGTAAGTTTTAATTAATCCTTGTTAGTTATTAATCTTTAATCATGTAATAATTAATATGGTGGATAATTAGGGTTCATTAAGATAAGTAATTAATGATATAATAATCATGTTATAATGATTAGGGTTTAATTAGAAGCTTAGGGATGTAATTGGTTAAACTTAATTCGCATTAGAATTTGATTTTGATTGAGCAAAATTAGGCTGTGTGGTACGGATTCTACCTATTATCTCAATGATGGTAATATATTTTGTCAAGTTTACGGTGTCTATAACATAGCTCAGAGAGTCTAGTTTTCAGAACATCCGGCCTCGAAGGTTTTTAAGGTCGGAAAGTCATTCAAATGTTGGTTGCAAGAAAAGTTGTCAAAGCTGTAATAACGGGTCAGATTTAGGTCAGATTACGAGGTATAAAACCCCCACTTAAAATTTGAATTAGGATTAACCCTTCTACAAGAGTCTGTTTCTATGTGTCTATTAGAAATCATCCAAAGGAGAGCTTCTGATTTGAAGTCTAAGCATGATTTATAAGTCCAAACTTTTTAGTGTGCAATCAGATCCGAATTAGGACTGTTTTGAAGTTTGATTTTCTTAGGAGTACTTGTGCATGTAAATGGCTCTTGGGAATCATGAGGTAGTTAATATACTCATAAATGAACATAGGTGATTATGGTATGAATTATGGAGGTCAGTAAGTAGAGGTGTTGAGTAACATTAAGAATGCCACGTAAAATTCTATAGTTTTGGAACAAATTGTTACGTAACTAGTGAAACTTAGTATGAAAGTGGTTTAAGTTGGGTATTGGCGACGGGGTGACCCATGGGGGATAATAAAACACCTTATACATCCATCATATTATTGGTTATATGCATAAAGCTATATGGCTTATAGCGTGTAACCCGATTTTATTTGGTAGTATATATGTGCTAGTTGTTTGTGAAGCTTATTGTTGGAATCTTTTGGAAAGCTAAGCAAATGTGAGTCTCATAGCCCCCTTTTCTCATGTTATTTTGGGGTGAGAATGATGCTTGTTTTCGTGTTAAAATGTTTTTAAAGCTTGTTGTGGCTATGTGTATTGGATCGTAGGCACGTTCCGTCCCGTTGTGTTGCGATATGATATGTTTGGTATTATGGATCCCAATATGCAAAATGAGGTGTGACGGTGGTAAGACTGCGTGAGCTAATATGAGGCAATGTAGCGCACATATATAGTTGATAAGATTGTGGATCGTGGGCACGTTCCGTCCCGTTGTTGTTAATTGTTGTCATGAATTGTTTTGGTAATTGCAACAGCTAATTGAAAGTTTATTTTGGATATTGTTGTATGTCGTAAACCTATGATTCTCGCTCAAATTTATGTAACGTTTAAGTATCATATTTAGGTGACCTTTAATGGTGCTAAGATGATAGCGAATTGTCGCTAGAAGCGATCGTAAGGATGCTTGGCAGTTAATTTATGGGGTTTCTGTTTGAATAAATAATGTTTGCATGAATTGTTTGGATTATGTTTTGCAATGTCATGTTATTATTGACGAGACCTCGTTCTCAGTTAATAAAGACAAAAGCCGTTAGTTTTGTATTGTTTAGACAACTTTGTTGTGTTTGCTTACATGTTGTTTTTCATTATTATAATCCTCTATAATACACCATGTGTTTTGTGTTGATATCCATTCTTGTTTTTTTTACCCACGCCTCGCGTTTTCCTCCTCCTCATTGGCGGGATGTGACAGATTGGTAATCAGAATGCCATTTGGTTATAGAGAACTAGGTGTAGAGCCTAACTATAGCTTAAAGGGTCCCCTCATATAGATGCATTTAGGGCTTATATGTATGTTTATTTTCCCTAAATTTCATGAAGTACATTATACTATATATATATTATATATAAGTCGAGTTTTCCTTCGTTATTTTGAGATCCGTATCCTGATATAGTCTATGTTATGTTGTCTATTATAGTATGTCTCCCCCTAGGCATCAGTGTTACCATTGGAACATTGCGTTTGCAACTGGTTGTAGGAGAGTGGGTAGGAGGAAGCGGACTAACCGCAAAATCCGAGTCCCTGCTTTTATGCGTTCGTGTAAAATCAAGGAAGAGTTGACTTTGGTTAAAACTCTTGGTAAGGAAGTCGAGGAGTATGTGACTAAGGTAATTGCTAAGGATGGTACTGTTACCCGTTTTGAAGGATGATTTCCTCATTTCATTGAAGAAGAAGAAGAGAAGAAACCTAAGCCTTATAACTTATTTGGATTTGTGGATCTCATGGAAAATGAGCAAGTGTATGCTAAGAATGGGTTTGCACCCCATAGGATACCTCAGCCTGAGGGAAACCATAATGGATGGTTGAGTAACGAAGAAGAAGCCGACTCAGATAGTGAATCTACTGCAAGTAATCGTCCCCACACCGATTGAGTTAGAAGATCAATGAAAGAGTGAAGCTTGAGCCATTGTTTAGTATCGTCTTTTGTTTGTGTCATGTTCGTCTTTGTCATTCATTTTGTTTTAGTAGGCATTTGAAGCCATTGTTCGAGATGTTATTTTGGTGTCAAATATTATTCAAGTATTTTAATAATAAGGCTTAAGTATTAAGGATTATTCCTTCTGTATTGTGTAGATATTTTGTGTGATATCATATGTGCAATTGTGCTGATTATGTGGCATGAAGGTGTTTTTCATATGAGTGAGACATGCGTTAATGGGGCATCTATAATTATGGAGGCCAAACATTAATTATACATGCGCCACAAACACAAGTGGAACTAGCAATGTATGATTTCATGGATTGAGTTTAAGTGTGATTGTGGTGTTATGATTATCGTATACGTATGATAAAGAATTCCCTGTAGGGTGTCGTCTAACGAAATGTATTATCAAATTTCAGAAAAATGCCTCCTCGGGTCGTGCTACTTAGTAGATGAAAAACCCTCCATACATTGCCACGCTATCTTTGCGCAGCAACTGCAAAACCTCTTACCTGAAATAGTTAATCAAGTGACTGCTAATGTCAATGCTAATGCGAACAATGGTAATGGTAATGGTGCCAATGGTGGCAATGGTGGAAATGGTAACAATGGGTGTACCTACAAGTCTTTTATGTCTTGTTAACCCAAAGGAGGTATAATGTGACGTGGTGCTTATACTTACGCATTGAATAGAGAGGAAGAAAACTGCAATTATAATCGTGGTATGTACTGAGAACCAAAAGGTGAGGTATGTCGCTAGTTCATTGGTGAACAAAGCTTTGACTTGGTGGAATACTCAAGTCCAAGCAAAAGGAAAGAAGCTGCCAAGTAACTATGTCTTGGAATGGATTTCAAGTATACTCTGGTGAGGAGTTTTGCCCGAGTAATAAGATGGACAAGACCTAGAAATTGAGTTTCTAGAATACAAGATGGATGGACTCAATCATGCTAGGTACACGGATCGATTCCATGAGTTAGCCAAATTGGTTCCCCATTTGGTTATACCTGAGTCTGCAAGGATTAAGAGGTATATGGCTGGGTTGGCGCCTGAGATTCGAGGAATGCTCAAGGCAACTCAACCAGCTACTATTCAAAATGCAATACTGAAGGCTAGAATATTGACTAATGAAGTTGTTAGCAATGGAACGCTAACTAAGGGCTCTGAGAAGAGAAAGAGTGTGGATGAACTTGCTAAGGTTGGTGGATCTGGAAGGGATGTTAAGAAGGTAAAAGGAGGTACTAACTTTGTGGCGGCGGCTCCATCAAGAGAAGGGTATGCTGGTTCACAACCCTGGTGTGCTAAGTGCCATACACATCATCATGAAAAGGCTAATTGTAAGGTATGTTTCAATTGCTAGAGGCCCGACCATTTTGCGAGAGATTGTCGTTCACCTGCGATACCGGCAGCACCTGTGAATGCCGTTGATGCAAGGCCTAACCAAAGAGCATGTTACAAGTGTGGTAGCCCTAATTACCTCAGAAATGTTTGTCCCAAGTTGAACCGAGAATCTGGACAATCTGGGAATCAACTAGCTTTGGGATGGCGTCGTAATGATCGTGGTGGTGTGAATCAAGTTAGAGGAAGAGCGTACAATGCAAGCATGAATGCGGCAGAGGCTTCCAAGGATTCAAGCGTTGTCACGGGTACTTTTTCTTTAAACGATCATTTTGCTACTGTTCTGTTGTTTGATTCTGGGAGCTAGATTTTAGTTTTTTATAATCTCTATAAATTTGCCCAAAAGTTAATGTGAAACCTAGTATAGTAAATCCTAGTTATGTGATAGAGATAGCTGATGGTAAGAAAGTGAAAGTTGATAGGATTATCCATGGTTGTAAACTAGAACTAGGATCTTCCCTATTCACTATAGATTTGATACCTTTAGGGCACGGTAGTTTTGATGTGATAGTAGGAATGGACTGGTTGTCCCACAATAAGGTCGTGATAGTATGTCAATGAGAAAGTTAGTAGAAAATTCCCTTAGTGGATGGCGAGATACTGAGAGTTCATGGAGAACGTTTCGAAGAATCAACTAAGGCATTGAAGAATGCAAAAGTGGACGAACCTAAGATTAGTGATATTTCCATGGTCCGAGATTTTGTCAAGGTATTCCCAGATGACTTGAAAGGATTACCATTGCAACAACAAGTTGTGTTTAGTATCGAATTAATTCCTAGAGCGACGCCTGTTGCGAAGTCTCCCTATCGTTTAGCGCCCTCTAAGATGCAAGAATTGTCTGAACAACTGAAGGAGATGCAAGACAAGGGTTTCATACGACCTAGTCATTCTCTATGGGGAGCACCTATGCTATTCGTGAAGAAGAAGGATGGATCTATGCGTATGTGTATCAACTATCGTGAATTGAACAAGCTAACCGTGAAGAATCGTTACCCTCTTCCGAGGATTGACGACTTATTCGATCAATTGCAAGGTGCGTGTTATTTTTCTAAGATAGATCATTGATCTGGTTATCACCAGCTTAGAGTGCATGAAGATGATATTCCAAAGATGGCGTTCCGAACAAGGTATGGGCATTTTGAGTTTACCGTTATGCCTTTCGGATTGACCAATGCGCTGGATATTTTTATGGATTTGATGAACCGAGTTTGTAAACCATATTTGGATAAGTTTGTTATCGTATTCATTGATGACATCTTGATATATTCAAAGACAAAGGAGGATCACGAGGTTCATCTAAGATTAATGTTGGAGTTGTTGACAAAGGAGAAGTTGTACGCAAAATTCTCTTTGTGTAAATTTTGGCTACAAAGGGTGCATTTTCTTGGTCACGTGGTAAATCAAAGTGGTATTCATGTTGACCCGAGTAAGATCGAAGCAGTGAAGAACTGGAAGGCCCCTACTACACCATCTGAAGTTAGATCGTTTCTAAGGCTGGCTGGTTATTATCGACGTTTTATCACGAATTTCTCCAAGATTACCAAACCTCTCACCTCGTTAACTCAGAAAAACTAAAAGTATGAGTGGGGCAAAGAGCAAGAAGCGGCATTTCAGACCTTGAAGAATAATTTATGCAATGCGCCAGTTTTGTCTCTACCTGATGGAGTGGAAGATTTTGTAGTTTACTGTGATGCGTCTAATCAAGGATTGGGATGTGTGTTAATGCAAAGAGACAAGGTAATTGCCTATGCATCTCGACAATCATTGAGGCAGCTAAAAATCCATGAGAAGAATTACACGACGCATGATTTGGAATTAGGAGCTGTTGTGTTTGCTCTTAAGATTTGGATGTATTATCTGTACGATACTAAGAGTGTTATCTATACGGATCACAAAAGTCTTCAACACATTTTTGATCAGAAAGAGCTGAATATGCGTCAGAGGAGATGGATTGAGTTGTTTAGTGATTATGAGTACGAGATTCGTTACCATCCTGGTAAGGCAAACGTTATGGCTGATGCATTGAGTAAGAAGGAGCGGCTGAAACCTAGACTTGTAATTGTTATGGCAATGACTATCTAAACTGGAATGAGAGAAACGATACAAGTAGCCCAGAGTGAGGCACTTAAGCAAGATAATATACTTATGGAAAATCTACATAGTTTAGATCAGCAGATAAAAAAGAAAGAGGGTGAGAGTTTGTATTTTATGGACCATATATGGGTTCCATTAATAGGAGACGTAAGAATGATGATCATGGACGAAGCTCACAAGTCTAAGTACTTTGTGCATCCAGGAGCAGATAAGATGTAATATGATCTTCAAGATATGTACTGGAGGTCGGGAATGAAGAGAGATATTGCTACTTATGTTAGTGAGTGTTTGACATGTTCAAAGGTAAAGGCTGAGCATCAAAGGCCTTCGGGTTTACTACAACAACCTAAGATACCTGAATGGAAGTGGGATAAGATCACTATGTATTTTATCACTAAGTTGCCTAGGTCAAAAAGTGGGCATGACATGATTTGGGTCATAGTCGATAGACTGACTAAGTCAGCTCATTTCCTAGCTATAAGAGAAGACTATAGTACTGAGAAATTGGCAAGGATCTACATTGATGAGATAGTCGCGAGACATGGAGTTCTTGTGTCGATTATTTCAGATAGAGATTGACAATTTACGTTGCATTGCTGGCAGACTGTGCAAAAAGCTTTAGGGACGAAGTTGGATATGAGTACGGCTTATCATCCTTAAACAGATGGACAAAGTGAGCATACGATTCAGACATTGGAGGATATGTTGAGGGCATGTGTAATTAATTTTGGTGGTAGCTAGGATGTTCATCTACCATTGGCTGAGTTTTCTTATAATAATAGCTATCATTCGAGTATAATATGTGCTCTGTTTGAAGCCTTGTATGGAAGGAAGTGTAGGTCGCCTATTTTATGGGTTGAGATTGGAGAAAGTAGTTTGATTGGACCTGAATTGGTTCAAGAAATGACTGATAAAGTTGTGTTGATAAAGGAGAAGCTCAAAGCAGCGATAGATCGTCAAAAGAGCTATGCTGATAATAGACGCAAAACATTGGAATTGAAGTAGGAGATCGAGTAATGTTGAAAGTATCACCTTGGAAAGGTGTAATTCATTTTAGGAAAAATGGTAAGTTAGCACCGAGATACGTAGGACCATTTGAGATTCTTGAAAGGATCGGTCCTATAGCTTATCGATTAAGATTGCCTGAGGAATTGAGTGGGGTACATGACACGTTTCATGTGTCAAACCTAAAGAAATGTTTGACGGATGCTAGTTTGCATGTGCCATTAGGTGAGATAAAGGTTGAAAAAACTCATCGTTTTGTTAAGGAACCTATGGAGATAATAGATCGTAAAGTTAAGAGGTTAAAACGTAGTAAGATATCGCTTGTGAAAGTTCGTTGGAATTCTAAACGTGGTCCTGAGTTTACTTGGGAATGCGAGGTTTATATGAAGTCTAAGTACCCTCAGTTGTTTGTTAATCGAGCTGATGAATCGGCTAGTTAAATCTCGGGACGAGATTTCCTAAAGGAGGGGATACTGTGACAACCATGGCTTGAGCAGGTTAGTCAAACCATTAGTGTTGACTTAGGTGCCTGTTGCAATGTATGATTTATGTGGTTCTATGTTTTTATGTGTGTTTATGAGGTATTGATAATCAATCTATTGAGTGTGGTCATCTCAATGAGATTGGAATGGCAGTGAAGTTGGTTAAGTTCATTTCGTTCACTTTTGAGTGACAAGGAAATGATTATTGAGATTTGAGCGTTTTGTGTTAAATGTGTAAGTATTTTTACATATATGTATTTTTTATGTTAGTAGTCTAAGATAGGTTTAGATTTTAAGTGGTAAGTTAAGAAAAATATAAAATTTCTATTTTAGGAAAGTTAGGTTGAAAATGAAAAGTTAAAAGTTATTTTTAAAAAGTCTAGTGAATTTCGTTTAAGCAAAAAAAGGTATAGTCAAATTAGTTAAGGTTTTTATGAAAATTTAAAGAAATACAAGTAATTATGTAATTAATAAATAGAAAAAAAATTAAAAAAATAAATAAACAAAAGGCCTAACCGGCCGAATAAAAGAAAAAAAGAAAAGAAAAGAAAAGAAAAAAAATAGTTGTTTTAGAAATCGAATTCTAAATAGGCTTTATCTAGGATCTCTTAGGAGGCTTATAAATACAAAAACAAAGGATCCCTAGACCCTCATTTGTTCGGCCGATTTTACAAGAGTAGGAAAAGAAGAAAAATTTTAGGGTTCTTGGTTAAGGTATTTTCTAATCCTTTGTTTAATTCTAGTTAATTTTTAATTCTTGTAATCTAAGCTTGATGGATTAGAGTTTATAAATTAGGGTTTATAAATTAGGGCTTTGATTTTTCTAGAAGTTTATAATGTTATAATAATTGTTTAATCATTAGTTTAATTGGTTACAAGATTTGATCATGCGTTAGAGTCTAGATCGCCCGAATTAGTTGTTAATTCACTGCAGAATTTTAGGCAGTTTTGTAACGAGCATAACTTATTCATAAAAATTCAAATAAAAAATTTACAACATACTGGAGATAACCTCAGAGAGTCTACTTTCCATAAAATTTGTCCTCGTGAGTTTTTATGGTCAGAAAGTGGGTCAAAAGGTCGTTACAAAATCAATGTGTAAAATAGTAACGAATTTTAGTTTTGGTTTTGATTTTTCTAAAAATACTTATACATCTAGCTAGAGGTTACAAAACTCGTGGAAGTTAGTTTATATATTGTGTGTGACTCCTGAATTTTGTACAAGTATGAAAGGAGGTCTAAAGTGGTCAACTAGTGCCATACTTTTAGGAGGTCAGATTCTAGATGAATTTTAGACACTTTGGATTAATGAATTTCTAAAGGGTATTTGTAAAATGGTAATGGCTTTGAGAGAGCTATGAGAGGTTCATAGGACATATATGTAGCCTGATGAATTTTGGTTTGAATTATGGAAGTGTTTAAGTGGTACATTTAGGACGTGTAAGTGGGTATAAAATTCTGCTCAAAACCAGAAAATTTAAAGTGTAGCATTTAAGTATAAATGGCATATGTAGGAGTTGGAAAATGGCTAAATCAAGTATAGAACTATGGTAGATAGCTTAGATATCCATCATAGTTGATGTTACATCATATTAGGTTGAATGCCTAATTGATGGTAGCTTATTGTGTGTTTAATTGTTTAGATTGTTCGTGAAGTATTTGGGAAGCTTTTGTTGGATTCTTTTAGGAAGCAAAGCATTAGGTGAGTTTCATAGTCCCTTTTTTTAATGTTTTTAAATTGGGATGAAAATGATGCTAAGTGTTTTGGAAATGTTTTGAATTGCTG
The DNA here is from genome assembly GCA_026074375.1 of Tanacetum coccineum. NCBI lineage: Eukaryota > Viridiplantae > Streptophyta > Magnoliopsida > Asterales > Asteraceae > Tanacetum > Tanacetum coccineum. The sequence continues at coordinate 400 of BQNB010127854.1, read as the reverse complement.
TGATTATGTGTTTTGATTGCGTGTGGACATTATGTGACTGCATATGGCTTATTGTTGCATGATATTGTGTTGTGTTGAGGATCATTTATAGTGGGGCTGATCATCTCACGGATTGTTAATTTGAGATTGATCAACTCAGTGAATTGGTATGAGTCCAGGCCTAAATATAAGCTTCAGCTGGTAGACTTTTCGGTGCGTAAGTGACGTATGTGGGACCGAAGGGGTACGCCTACCCAGTATATGTATGGTTGGTTTGATATGGTGATTTGGTTTGCATGTTAGCATAAGTTCATATTTTGCATAATTGTCCTATATTGTTTTTGTTGGAATCTAAGATTTGATGATTACAAAACTACATATGCTTATATGAAGATAAATGAAACAAGAAGGACTTAATATG
>BQNB010127853.1:0-19373 GCA_026074375.1 Tanacetum coccineum | reverse complement strand
GATGTCAAAGAAGCAAGACTGTACTGCAATGTCATCAGTAGAGGCTAAGTACATGGCGTTATTCGCAAGTTGTTCTCAAGAAATGTGGATGAGGACACAGCTTAAGGATTATGGCTTCAACTATAACAAGATATCGTTGTATTGCGACTCTCAGTCAGCCATAGCAATCTCATGCAACCCCGTGCAACACTCCCGTACCAAGCACATCCATACTCGATATCATTTTATCAAGGAACATGTTGAGAACGGTATAATTGAATTGTATTTTGTTAGAACTGAATACCAATTAGCTGACATGTTTACTAAAGCCTTACCCGAAGATATGTTTCAATATCTTGTCAGACGAATTGGTATGAGATGTTTGACTCTAGCAGAACTAGAGGTTCTGGCAAATGAATTTGCTTGATATATTCTTCAAACATCGACTTGTAAATATTTTTGATACAAAAATATAAAACATATAAAAACAAATACAAAAGTATAAAATTTCAAAAAGAAAATACAAAATCAAAAAATCAGAAAATGTTTCACAAAAAGAATATTCTCGATATGTCTCTTGGAATCGATAACATTTACGTACCTAGAAATGTCACACCCCCAAATGGGGTCCCGTCCGATTTATTGTTCGGAGGCGTGACGTCACTAAATATCTCAAGTACAAAGCATAAAGAATGACCTCTAAGGGTACGTTTTAAAAATAAACACCATTGCATAAATTCAAAATATTAATAAGTTTTACATTGATCAAATTTAAAGATTCAAAAGTTAAAATGCGGAAGCTTAAATAAGTTCAACAACGGTATTTAAAGACATAGATAAATTTCTGGTAAACCGGTCCGGGCAAATAGACTTCACATAAGTCAAGCAACGACATCCATGCTAAGAACCTAAGAAAAACATGCTTAAAACGTCAACACAAAGTTGGTGAATTCATAGGTTTAGTTCAAACGTAATTAATGTGGACCACAAGATTATCAAAACGTATGCGACAGTTATAGGAGATACAACTTCACATAAAGAGGCATTTACGTTGCACTAAGCTCATGACACTGAAGCTAATACTGAAAGATAGCATGTACAGTGCTATAAAGGCTTGCCCTTCAGGTGTCCGACCAAAGACCACCTAACTAGTTTCGACATGACATATATCCGTTAGTTCTTGGCAAACTCGAACTAGTAAGTGCTTCTTACCCGAATAGGGATAATTAGTCCCAATAGATCTATTTATTCACTCGCGCTCACTTAACCAGCCAGCCGGTTAAAGGTGATTAACATTTCATGATAAGTCGAGCAATAGTGGTCTAAACACTACTTAGGCAACACGTAAACGGAGAATTTCTCACGTATAGTACTTGTGTCCAGTTTTAAAAGCATGCAATGTTTCTCACCCTAAGTTATAAAACAATTATTCAAAACCCCCCCCACAACCCAATTAAAAAGTGGGGCTAGATGAAATCACTTGTGATCGTTTATAGTCTATATATTATTTAATATATATATATGTATATATATTATAATTATTCATTTATATATATATATATATATATATATATATATATATATATATATACATTATATACTATATATATCACATTTAATATATACATATATAGTACTACATATATAGTTGTACATATATATATCATATATATATATACATACATATTATAATTATACATATGATGATCATAGTGATCGGCAAAGAAACCAACTCACGTAATTAAATATATTCGGAAGCTTCGCTTCAAGGTGACTCCTTTTAGTCGTTTCACGGGTCGTTTATGTTCCTGACGAGGCCTGAATTGAATTAGTTGACGTGTTGTAATCTGGGATTTGAATAGTTGAAGATTTTTTGGATTTTGATTCTAATTTCTACATATTTATTCTAAAACAAGGCAAAAGGAAGAGCAACACACAAATTAAACTCGGAAAAACGTTAACGGATTTAAGAACGCGAACTTAAAACTAAAACTTTAAGATTTTAACTTAGAAAAAAGCAATTTAATTGAACAATCCTAAAATGATAAAAGAAAATTTAAAAAAAAAAGAATTATATTTTTTTTGGCTTTTAGATTATTTATTATGAATTAAAAACATTTATAGTGTCTAAAATATTATTAAAATACTAAATATTTTTAGAAAAATCATCAAAAATTCAGGGAAGTAAGTTCTTGAATATGCGGAATCTAAAGAAAAAAGCTAACTTGGAAAATTGGTCTGATAGAATTAAGCTAATAAATAAGCTATCTTATAAGCTGTAAGCTTATCAAGGGGAAAGAGGCCTTATATATTAAATTTTGCAATTACAAATCGGAAAAGACCCAAGGGCATGTTGGTAGCAGAGACTGGTGTTAAATGCGTGTGAGTGTGAAGGAGAGGTCTTAGGTTCGAACCTGGACCTATCTTTTTAATAAATTTTTTTTGAAAACTTTTGCTAAACTTAAAAAGCACAAGAAAATAAGCAACTTTTGTGAAGGAACTTTTTGTGAAACTAAGATATAAGCTAGAAATAAGCTTAATCAAAATGACAGTTGGCTTATAAAGGTCTTAAGTGGTTTTAAGCTAAACTGCTTGGCTATTAAGGCTTAAAAGCTAATTAGAAGCACAAATAAGCTAAAACAGACTTATACCAATTCATAATAAGCACTTAACAAGGAAATAAGCAAATAAATAAAATGAAAAAGGCAAAAAAACAAATAAGAATTTTTAACTAAAATACTTTTAAAATTAGTCTAAGGGGGGAACTTTTAAGCTTGCAATTCAATAAGCTAATGTCTAAAAATGAAAACACAATAAGCTAGTACTGTAGGCTTTTTAGAAAAACAAAAATTAAGTCTTTAGAAACAATTTTAAGCTATGAAAATGATGTCAGAACAAGCTGATTCAAACAAGGTTAATGCTTTTGAGTTTTTATAAAAGTCTAAGACAGCTTTTGCATCCTAATTAAGAAGCTAGAAAATAAGCTCTAGACCCCAAAATAAGCTCAAACAGATTGAGCTTATACTACAAGCTACTTATGACATTAATTTCAGATCTTAATTCAAGCTTTAACTATCCTAAATCTAAGATTGAAATCAAGGCTTTTGAAGACTTTAAAACTTAAACTTTTTTTTGACAGATTTAAACTAAAACTCAAATGGCAATTGCACTCTATTGCACATCTATTCCTACTGCATTATGAGTCTAAAGCAAACAAGAAATCAACTCAATCAAACTTAAAGCAAACAAGCTAATGCAACAGGCAAGAAAACTCAGATTTAAGGGACTTGAAACTCAAACCTCAAAACTTTATTTTAAGCTTTGCAAACCTTTAAAAACTAATTAAAACAGCCTAAAAGAGATTGACAAAGTTGAACTAATGACCCAAACCAGTTTTAACACTCTTTTGACCCACTTTGTACCCTTAACCCAAACACCCCTTTAAAAATCATTTTTGTATTTTAAGACTATTAACGACTAAATTAAGCTGAGATTTTAAAAACAGTTGACAATTTATCAATATTGAGATTAAATAAGTAAAATCCAACCTTCAATAAGCAATCCAAAATTAGTTATTTTGGGCTTTTTTGGACAGATTTCTATGAAACTTGTCTAGCACTCAAAATAGATTATGGAAGTCTTAAAACTAGAAATAATAAGCTAAGTGAAGACTGAATAAGCACAAATAAGCAAGAATTAAGCAGTCTAATAAGCAAATCACAAAATAAGCTAAAACAATGAAAAGTAGAACACACCTTGATTCTTGCTTAAACAAAAAGGTAACAAGTTCTAGCTTATTCTCTTAAGCTAGTTAGCCCAAATAAGCCCTTCCTTTACTGGCTTATCATCCAAAAGCTCAATTAAACATGGAACAGTAATGAAGCTTAAACCAAAACTTTACTTTTTATTGAACAAAATTTGAGGGTACAATGCTTGAAACTTTAGAAATGCTTATAAAAAGCTTAAGAACAAGGAATTAAAAACAATAATGCTGGAAAAGAAAATAAGACAATGATGCCTCTGCAATCTCGAATCCTCCCCTATTTATAGGGGAGTCTTGTGCACTTATGTGAGGAAATACAACCAACCATCTTTAATGCCTTCAAATCATTCCCATAATTGGCTTAGGAAAGCCATAATCACCATTAAGACTGTTCTTCAATTCGTTTGACTTTCCATAGTTCCTTGTCGTGTCATATTATCCAATAAAGGATTGCCACATGGCTGGAGTGTGCCATGATGTTGTTGTGAACGAGTCGCACCATAGGAGGGTTGGTTTGGGCTTGGTTTTGCCCTTCCTGCCATTTTTGGGAATATTTAATTATTTTTTTCAATTTTTAGGGTTAAGGGGTAACGATGTTAAATGTAGGGACTAACTGTGTAATTTGTTTAGGACTGGCAGTGTTAGTCCTTGGGGACTAACGGGGTAAAGGTTTAGGGACTGTCAGTGTTAGTCCTTGGGACTAACGATGCAAACATTCAGGGACTAACGCTGTAACAGTTTTAATAGGATATGGTAAGGGATTTTGGGCCAGTTTTAATGGATTTAGGCTTTTGTTATAATAAAGGTTTTGTATATATGGCTTAATAGGTTGACTTGACTCGTTAACTTGGGTTGGGTTGGCCCACTAAGATGCGTACGCCTTTGGCTTTGGTTTTCCACGTTCTTTCCAATCTCGTGCTCGGTTTTGTCCGATTTTTGCCTTGCTTTTGTCTTTTTGTAGATATCCGTTACATGCATAGTAAATAATACACAACAAGCATATATTTGGCATTTTAAGTCCGTTTTTGGTCATTTAAGCTCGTTTTATTAAGAAAAAGGTATGTGTATTTAAGCACATACCAGTTTCACTTCTATGAGTTCTAGAAAAACGAAAGGGAGCAATCGCTTGGAAAATGTCAGACATCAAAGGAATAAGGCCGTCATTTTGCACTCACAAAATCTTAATGGAGGAAAGCTTCAAGCCTGTCATCCAACCTCAGAGATGTTTAAATCCGAAAGTCCAAGATGTGGTTAAAAACAAGATCTTTAGGTTACTTGATTCAGGACTAATTTACCCGATCTCAGATAGTCCTTGGGTATGCCCCCATTCAGGTCGTCCCTAAGAAAGAAGGAATGACTGTGGTGTTAAATGACAACAACAAATTAATACCATCTCGTACAGTAACAAGATGGCGCGTGTGCATAGACTATTGTAAATTAAATGACGCAACACGAAAGGATCATTTTCCCCTCCCTTTTATTGATCAGATGCTAGAACGATTGTCTAAAAATGAGTATTATAGTTTTCTTGATGGATTTTTAGGGTTCTTCCAAATCCCAATCGCATTGGAAGATAAAGAGAAAACGACTTTTACTTGTCCTTATGGAACTTTTGCCTACAGGAGGATGCCGTTCGGATTGTGCAACGCTTCGGCAACTTTTTAAAGGTACATGACGGCAATATTTCATAACATGGTAGAAGATTTCTCAGCATTTGATAATTCTTTTGACCAATGTCTTAATAATTTAGATAAGATGCTCGGTAGATGTAAAGAAATCAACCTTGTACTAAATTAGGAAAAATGTCATTTTATGGTAAAGGAAGGTATTGTTTTGGGGCATAAAATATCTGGGAAAGGAATCGAGGTTGACAAAGCTAAAATCAATGTAATTGCCAAATTACCTTATCCCACAAATGTGAAGGGCATTAGAAGTTTCTTGGGGTACGCTGGGTTTTATTGTAGATTCACAAAAGATTTTGTTAGGAATAAATCTTCATATGACTTAATACTGCCAACAGTACTAAAGGAGTTAGTACTGCCAGCACAAAGTTAGTACTGCCAAGGAAACTTAATACTGCCAGTTGAAGAAGTTTGTACTGCTAAATGGTCAAAGCTGATGAAATGAAGATAGGAATGCATGGAGAGCATTTCGGGATATTTAGTTTTGAATTGTAACTGTTCCTAATATATAGGCAGATATATTTGTAAAGGGCTCCTTGTATTTCTGTAAAAGGAGATCCCTAGAGTAGTGATAGACAGAACTTTAAGAGATACATTTAGAGAGTTTTGTAATAGCTTCAAGGTTTTGTAACCCCAGTACTTAAAGAGTACTCGTATTATTTATAATATTGAAGCAGTGAGTTTTGTGTTTATTGTTTGTGTGTGATCATTACTGTTTCATTCATAAATTTCTCTAGAGTATCAAAGTGTAGATTCCGCATACACTTTGGTATACATACAAAGTCTCAATCTTTGTTATTTTGGATTCTTCCAAGGTAACAAACTCTTTATATCATAAAGAATCGATCAAGGCGTGGGATCAACAAGTGGTATCAGAGCCTGTGCTTTGAGATACTTTGATCTAGGGAAAATGGAGTTAGAAAATTCTCAGAACAATTCGTTGGCAAAGCTTCCCATTCTCAAACTAGGAGAGTATGAGATGTGGGAAATCAGAATCAAGCAGTACTTCCAGATCCAAGACTATGCATTATGGGAGGTAATAGAAAATGGGAATTCTTGGGTACCTATTCCTGTTACAGCACCAGAATCAGGTCCATCAACAGCATTGAAGATGACTGTGCCCTCTACTACTGAAGAAAAGATTTGCAAGAAGAATGATGTTAAAGCCAGAAGTCTTCTCCTCATGGCACTCCCAAATGAACATCAGCTTACCTTTAACCAGTATGCTGATGCTCAATCTATGTTTATAGCTATTAAAGCTCGCTTTGGAGGAAATGATGCTACAAAGAAGACACAAAAGGCCTTACTGAAGCAACAATATGAAAACTTCAATGCTACAAGCTCAGAATCTTTGGACTCTATCTTTAACAGGCTTCAAAAGCTTGTTAGTAGATTGGCAATTCTTGGTGTAGAAACTTCTCCAGAGGATTTGAATGTTAAGTTTTTGAGAAGCTTACCTTCAGAATGGGATACTCATGTGGTAGTCTGGATGAACAAACCCGACTTTGAAACTATGGGTTTGGATGATTTGTACAACAATTTTAAAATTGTTGAACAAAAGGTTAAAAGAACTGTTGCTGTTGATGATAAGAACTTGGCATTTCTAACCACTACCAGTTCAAGCAGTACTAATCCTATTAATACTGTTAACACTGGAGTTAGTACTGGCACCACCAAAGTTAATACTGCTAGTACTGAAACTAGTACTGCTAGTTTTAGTGATGCCACTGTTTATGCCTTTTTGTCCACTCAACCACAAGGGTCTCAACTTGTTCATGAAGATCTGGAGCAAATTCATGATGATGATTTAGAAGAGATGGATCTAAAGTGGAATATGGCATTGTTGAGCATGAGAGCAAGGAAGTTCTATCAGAGAACTGGAAGGAAGATAGTTATTGATGGAAGTAGTACTGCTGGATATGACAAATCCAAGGTAGAATGTTTCAACTGTCACAAAATGGGACATTTTGCTAGAGAATGTAGAGTTCCAAGAAGCAAAGACAACAGAAATTGGAACCAAGGAAACTCATCAAAAGCAGTAAGGATTGAAGATGCCTCTGAAAAGGCAATGTGTGCTATTGATGGTGGTGGATTTGATTGGAGTGATATGGCAGAGGATGAAGTTCAAGCAAACATGGCTCTCATGGCATTCACTGACTCTGAGGTATCAAATGATAAAACTTGTTCTAAAACTTGTTTGCAAAATTATGAAGCACTTAAAAAACAGTATGATGATTTACTAGTTAAATTAGATGATACTGCTTTTAAAGCATCTACCTATAAAAGAGGTCTGTCAATTTTAGAAGCACAAGTTGTTAAATATAAAGAATCTGAAGTTTTGTTTTCTGAAGAGATTGCTTTGTTGAAAAGAAGTGTAGGTCATAAGGATTATCTAATGGGATTAGTTAAGACTGAACTTGAAAAAGTTAAGGAAGAAAAAGAAGGGTTTGAATTTAAGCTAGCAAAGTTTGAAAAATCATCTAAAGACTTAGATGATTTGTTAGCAAGTCAGGTAACTGACAAGAGCAAAAGGGGCTTTGGTTACACTGCTGTCCCCTCACCTCATCCCTTAATTCTCAACAGACCAACACCTTTAGACTTGTCTTATTCAGGTCTTGAGGAATTCCAACATCCTGAGATAAATGGGTATGGTCCTAGGGATTCAAGTTTAAAGCCAACTAATGTTTGTGATAGAGAGTCAAATAATTCTAAGGAGAATACTGATGACTCTTTAACACAACAACCCAAGACTGTTACTGAAACTAGCTCAGTTGTGTCTCCACTTAAGGTAGACAAAGATTGGAAAGAAAAGTTTTTCCATCCTGCTAATCATGTCAGGGTAGAAGAACCTAAAAAGGCTAGAGAGAATACTGATGCCCCAATTATTGAAGATTGGGTGTCAGATGATGAGGAAGAAGTTGAGTCTACCCCAAAAGTAGAAAAGAAAATACCTACTGCTACTAAGGAAGCGTCTGTTAACACTGTCAAACCAAGTAGAAGAACAGTTAGGTATGCTGAGATGTATAGGTCACAGAGACCTAGGGGGAACCAAAGAAGTTGGAATGGTCAGAAAACTGATCAATTAGGATGTAACTTTGTTTTTAATAACAAAGCATGCTTTATTTGTGGTGATTTTGATCACATTCAATATTATTGTCCTAATGCTTATAAACATATGGTTCCTAGAGCAGTCTTAATGAAGACTGGCCTGAAAACTGTCAAAAATGCAAAACCTCTTAGTACTGTTAGGTCTGTTAACACTGCCAGACCTGTTAGTACTGCTAGGTGTGTTAATACTGTTAGGCCTCATAATACTGCTCACCCAAAACCAACAGTTTCTTGTGCTAGGCCAAAGACTCATTTTCAAAATCAAGCACAAAGGCCCTTTTTCAAGAATACAGCATTAACAAACAGGTCTAATAATCAAAATATTAATACTGGTAGACAAACAGTTAATACTGTTAGGCCAAATGTTAATACAAAGCTATTAGACTCGGACAGATTTGGTTATCATTCGGCAAACATAGGTTTTTGTGGCTCAGTTTGTTATTGAACGAAGAGAAGAACGAAAAAAAGTATATAAACGTCCGAACGAACGAGTGGGGAAAATCGTTTGGATCGATACGAGTGACAATATCAAGGATCGACATGATGAAAAGATCCAGGATCGACGTGCGCGGGAAAACCTCAACGACGAACGAGAGAAAACCTCAACGATTCGAACGAGCGGGAAAACCTCATGGATCGAACGAGCCTGAAAAGCTTCCAGGAGTCGAACGATCGGCGGGAAAACCTCAACGATCGAACGAGCGGAAAACCTCAAGATTTCGACGAGCGGAAAACCCTCAAGGATTCCGATTCGACGTGAAAAGCTCAAGGATCGAAAGAGCGGTTTCGAAACGACTCGGATCGATAGAGCGGATCGATCGAAACGGATCGAACTAGTGAATCGACTACGAGCGATCGAAACAGCGGATACGATGAGCGATCGAACGAGCGGATCGAACGAGCGAAAATTTATCAAGGATCGAACGAGCAAATTATTTTTGGACCGAAAGAAATTTTTTTTGAAATTTCATAAGACGAAAAGGGTTTCAGTTAAACAGCAATAACTTTTGATCCGTAAGTCCGTTTTAGGCCCGTGACCTCTCAAATCTAAAGACTTAGAGGATTTGTTAGCAAGTCAGGTAACTGACAAGAGCAAAAGGGGTTTTGGTTATACTGCTGTCCCCTCACCTCATCCCTTAATTCTCAACAGACCAACACCCTTAGACTTGTCCTATTCAGGTCTTGAGGAATTCAAACAACCTGAGGTACATGGGTATGGTCCTAGGGATTCAAGTCTAAAGCAACAGTTTGTGATAGAGCGTCAATAATTCTAAGGAGTATTCTGAATGACTCTTTTTAACACAACAACCCCAAAGGGACTGTTACTGAAAATAGCTTTAGTTGTGTACTCCCTTAAGTTAGGACAAAGATTTGGAATGAAAAGTTTTTCCATCCTGCTAATTCAGGTTAGGTAGAAGAAACCTAAAAAGGCTAGGAATAATACTGATGCTCCAATATTGAAGATTTGGGGTGTAGGATGATGAGGGAATAAGTTGTAGGTCTATCCCTAAGGAAGAAGAAAAGAAAGTGATTTGTTACCTACATGCTACTAAAGAATGATGCAGTTAGTTTAAAACTTGTTAGCCTCAATTTATTGAGTCGAACAAGGAAGCTCGGTCACTCTACGATGGAGCTTCGGTCTTTAATTAGTTAATGTTGTAACAGGATAATATCGGGAATCGGGCTCGATAGATAATCTAATATTGTATATGTTTCGGGTTTAATCCCAAAGCAAAACCCGAGCCCGGGTCCTAGTTAAATATCCCGCACGTCACATTAAATGTGTAGGGGTATATATATATATATTTAGATATTTTCTAAAAATATCTAACTATATATAGATATTTTCTTATTAGAAAATATCTAGTTTTTTTCATTTCTAAAAATCTATTTTCTTTTCTATCTCTTTTCTCTCTCATCTCTCTCTCTAATTTTCGAGTCTCTCTCTCTCTCTAGTTTCTTGTTTTCGTGGTTCGGGTTATGAAGTGTTGTTAATCGGGAACCTACAATTGGTATCAATCGCCTCGGGTGGATAGCGTATTTTTTGGTGTTGTAAGCATATTAGACTCGACAGATTTGGTTCATCATTCGGCAAACATAGTTTTCGTGGCTCAGTTTGTTATTGGAAACGAAGAGAAGAACGAAAAAGTAGTAAAACGTCACGATCGAACGAGTGGAAAATCGTTTGGATCGAACGAGTGACAAATCAAGGATCGAACGAGTGAAAAGCTCCAGGATCGAACGAGCGGAAAACCTCAACGATCGAACGAGCGGAAAACCTCAACGATCGAACGAGCGGAAAACCTCAAGGATCGAACGAGTGAAAAGCTCCAGGATCGAACGAGCGGAAAACCTCAACGATCGAACGAGCGGAAAACCTCAACGATCGAACGAGCGGAAAACCTCAAGGATCGAACGAGTGAAAAGCTCAAGGATCGAACGAGCGGTTCGAACGAGCGATCGAACGAGCGGATCGATCGAACGGATCGAACTAGTGGATCGAACGAGCGATCGAACCAGCGGACCCCTCCCACACGAGCGTTTAGTACGAGCGGATCGAACGACGAAATTTATCACGGATATCGAACGGAGCAAATTATTTTTGGACCCGATACGAAATTTTTTTTGAATAGTTGGGTGAGACGAAAAGGGTTTCAGTATAAATTCAGGCATTAACTTTTGATCCGTAAGTCCGTTTTAGGCCCGTGACCTCTCAAATCTAAAGACTTAGAGGATTTGTTAGCAAGTCAGGTAACTGACAAGAGCAAAAGGGGTTTTGGTTATACTGCTGTCCCCTCACCTCATCCCTTAATTCTCAACAGACCAACACCCGTTGGGACTTGTCCTATTCAGGTTTGAGGAATTCAAAAAACCTGAGGTACATGGGTATGGTCCTAGGGATTCAAGTCTAAAGCCAACCACTGTTTGTGATAGAGAGTCAAATAATTCTAAGGAGAATACTGATGACTCTTTAACACAACAACCCAAGACTGTTACTGAAACTAGCTCAGTTGTGTCTCCATTTAAGGTAGACAAAGATTGGAAAGAAAAGTTTTTCCATCCTGCTAACCATGTTAGGTAGAAGAACCTAAAAAAAGGTTAGGAATAATATGTGCTCCAATCATTGAAGATTGGGTGTCAGATGATGAGGAAGAAGTTGAGTCTATCCCTAAGGAAGAAAAGAAAGCTGATGTACCTACTGCTACTAAGAAAGAGTCAGTTAAAACTGTTAGCCTAATTTATTGTGTCGAACAAGGGAAGCTCGGTCTCACTCTACGATGGAGCTTCGCGTCTTTATTAGTTAATGTTGTACAGGATAATATGGGAATCGGGCTCGATAGATATCTAATATTGTAATATGTTTCGGGTTAATCCCAAAGCAAAACCAGGAGCGAGATATATGGCCGTCACATTAAAGTGTAGAAGTTTTATTATATATTTAGATATTTTCTAAAAATATCTAACTATATATAGATATTTTCTTATTAGAAAATATCCAAGTTTTTCATTTCTAAAAATCTATTTTCTTTTCTATCTCTTTTCTCTCTCATCTCTCTCTCTAATTTTCGAGTCTCACTCTCTCTCTAGTTTCTTGTTTTCGTGGTTCGGGTTATGAAGTGTTGTTAATCGGGAACCTACAATTGGTATCAATCGCCCTCGGGTTGGATGCGTATTTTTTGGTTTGTGGGTAAGCATTTTAGACTCGACAGATTTGGTTCTCATTCGGCATACATGTTTTCGTGGCTTCAGTTTGTGGATTCGGAAACGAAGAGAAGAACGAATAGTAGTAAATCGTCACGATCGATACGAGTGGACAAAATCGTTTGGATCGAACCGAGTGACAAATCAAGGATGAACGAGGTGAAAAGCTCCCAGGATCGAACGAGTGGAAAACTCAACGATCGACACGAGCGGATGTATACCCTCAACGACGTCGAACGAGCGGAAAACTCAAGGTTTTCGACACGATTCGTGGAAAAGCTCCAGGATCGAACGAGCGGAAAACCTCAACGATCGAACGAGCGGAAAACCTCAACGATCGAACGAGCGGAAAACCTCAAGGATCGAACGAGTGAAAAGCTCAAGGATCGAACGAGCGATCGAACGAGCGGATCGATCGAACGGATCGAACTAGTGGATCGAACGAGCGATCGAACCAGCGGACCGAACGAGCGATCGAACGAGCGGATCGAACGAGCGAAAATTTATCAAGGATCGAACGAGCAAATTATTTGGACGACACGAATTGTTTTTTGAATATTTCGTCGAGTCGAAAAGGGTTTCAGTAAAAACCAGCCATAACTTTGATCCGTTAAGTCGTTTTAGGCCCGCGTGATCTCTTAAATCTAAATGACTTAGAAGGATTTGTTAAGCAGTCAGGCGTAACTGACAAGAGCAAAAGGGGTTTTGGTTATAACTGCTGTCCCTACCTATCCTTAATTCTCATACAGGACAACACCCTTAGAACTTGTACTATTAGGTTTCTTGAGGAATTCAAAGACAACCTGATGTACATGGGTCATGGTCCTAGGGATTCAAGTCTTAAAGCCAACCACTGTTTGTATAGAGAGTCAAATAATTTCTAAGGAGAATCTGAGACTCTTTAGTCACAACATCCAAAGAATGTTACTGAAATGCTTAGTTGTTGTCTTCCATTTAAGTTAGACAAAGGATTGGAAAGAAAAGTTTTTCCATCTCTGTAATCATGTTTAGGGTAGAAGAACCTAAAAAGGCTAGGAATAATACTGCATGCTTCCAATCATTGAAGATGGGGTGTTCAGGATGATGAGGAAGAGTTGAGTCTATCCCTTAAGGAAGAATAAGAAGCTGATGTACTACTGCTACTAAGAAGTTAAGAGTCAGTAAAACTTGTTAGCCTCAATTTATTGGAGTTCGAACAGAGGGAAGCTCGGTCATCTATGATGGGAAAATTTCGGTCTTTATTTAGTTTAATGTTGTAACTGGATAATATCCGGGAATCGGCTGGATAGATAATCTAATATTGATATCATGTTTCGGGTTTTAATCCCAAAAGCAAAACCGAGCCCGAGGTCCTAGTTAAATATCCCGCACGTTCACATCTAAATGTGTAGGGGTTTATATATATATATATATTTAGATTATTTTCTAAAAATATCTAACTCATATATAGATATTTTTCTTATTTGAACAATATCTAGTTTTTTTCATTTCTAAAAAATCTATTTCTTTTCAATCTCTCTTCTCTCTCATCTCTCCTCTCTAATTTTTCGAGTCTCCCTCTTCTCTAGTTTCTTGTTTTGTTGGTTCGGGTTTGAAAGTGTTGTTAATCGGGATCTACAATTTGGTAGTATTCAATCGCCCGGGTGGATAGCGTATTTTTTGGTGTTATTGTAAGATATTAGATCGACATATTTGGTTATCATTCGGAAACATAGTTTTCGTGGTCTCAGTTTGTATTGAAACGAAGAGAAGAACGAAAAAGTAGAAAATACAGCACGAAACGATCGAGTGGAAAATCGTTTGGATCGAACGAGTGACAAAACAAGGATCGAACGAAAGTGAAAGATCCAGGAGGAAGATTACGAGCGGAAAACCTCAACGATCGAACGAGCGGAAAACCTCAACGATCGAACGAGCGGAAAACCTCAAGGATCGAACGAGTGAAAAGCTCCAGGATCGAACGAGCGGAAAACCTCAACGATCGAACGAGCGGAAAACCTCAACGATCGAACGAGCGGAAAACCTCAAGGATCGAACGAGTGAAAAGCTCAAGGATCGAACGAGCGGTTCGAACGAGCGATCGAACGAGCGGATCGATCGAACGGATCGAACTAGTGGAATTCGATTACGAGCGATGATATCCAGCGGACCCAACGATGCAGCGATCGAACGACGCGATCGATACGAGCGGATCGAACGTGCGAAAATTCTGAAGTTTTGTTTTCTGAAGAGATTGCTTTGTTGAAAAGAAGTGTAGGACATAAGGATTATCTTATGGGATTAGTTAAGACTGAACTTGAAAAAGTTAAGGAAGAAAAAGAGGGAGTTGAATTTAAGCTAGCAAAGTTTGAAAAATCATCTAAAGACTTAGATGATTTGTTAGCAAGTCAGGTAACTGACAAAAGCAAAAAGGGTTTTGGTTACAATGCTGTCCCCTCACCTCATCCCTTAATTCTCAACAGACCAACACCTTTAGACTTGTCTTATTCAGGTCTTGAGGAATTTCAACAACCTGAGATAAATTGGTATGGTCCTAGGGATTCAAGTTCAAAGCCAACCACTGTTTGTGATAGAGAGTCAAATAATTCTAAGGAGAATATTGATGACCCTTTAACACAACAACCCAAGTCTGTTACTGAAACTAGCTCTGCTGTGCCTACACTTAAGGTAGACACAAAATGGAAAGAAAAGTTTTTCAATCATGCTAATAATGTTAGGTTAGAAGAACCTAAAAAGGCTAGAGAGAATACTGATGCCCCAATAATTGAAGATTGGGTGTCAGATGATGAGGAAGAAGTTGTGTCTACCCCAAAGGTAGAAAAGAAAATACCTACTGCCACTAAGGAAGAGTCAGTCAACACTGTCAAACCAAGTAGAAGAACAGTTAGGTATGCTGAGATGTATAGGTCACAGAGACCTAGGGGGAACCAAAGAAGTTGGAATGGTCAGAAAACTGATCAATTAGGTGTGACTATTATTTAATACAAAGCATGTATTAATTAGGTGATTTTGATCACATTCAATATTATTGTCCTAATGCTTATAAACATATGGTTCCTAGAGCAGTCTTAATGAAGACTGGCCTGAAAACTATCAAAAATGAAAAACCACTCATTACTTTAGGTCTATTAACACTGCCAGACCAGTTAGTACTGCTAGGTGTGTTAATACTGTTAGGCCTCATAATACTTCTCACCCAAAACCAACAGGGATTCTTGTGCTAGGCCAAAGACTCATTTTCAAAATCAAGCACAAAGGCCCTTTTTCAAGAATACAGCATTAACAAACAGGTCTAATATCAAAATATTAATACTGGTAGACAAACAGTTAATACTGTTAAGGTCCAAATGTTGTTTAAATACTGTTAGGGGCAAGTGATTAATTCTGTTAAGCCCTCACATGTTGGGATTTTGGAGACCATCAAACCCAATGTAGCATCATTAGTCTTTAACAAATATAATTACAATTGATGCAGAGCGAGCAATCGCAGTCTGTAATGGCTTGGGACCCCAAATGTAACTAACTTCATAAGTTTTGTGTGCAGACAATTCCCAACTTAATGTAAAAGGATTTGTGGATAGTGGATGCTCAAGCACATGTCTAAAACATCGCTCACCTTTCCGATTTCAAAGAATTTTGGATGGAGGGTTATGTTACTTTTGGTGGAGGAGCTAATGGAGGAAAGAATCACTGTAATAGGTACTATCAAAACAGATAACTTGTGATTTTGAAGATGTATTTATTTGTTAAAGAGTTGAAGTTTAACCTTTTTTATTTACTTCAAAACAATATGTGACAAAAGGAATTATGTTCTTTTTACTAAATTCTGAATGTCTTGTTCTGTCTTCAAATTTTAAGTTGCCTGATGAAAGTCAAGTACTTCTTAAAATTCCTAGACAGAACAACATGTATAGTTTTGATATGAAGAACATAGTTCCTAAAGATGGTTTAACTTGTCTAGTTGCAAAGGCTACATCTGAGGAATCAATGTTGTGGCATAGAAGGCTTGGTCATGTCAATTTCAAAAACATCAATAAACTTGTCAAAGAAAATCTTGTGAGAGATTTACCTTTAAAAAGGTTTGAGAATGACCAAACCTGTGTTGCCTGTCTTAAAGGCAAGCAACATAGTCATGTTACAATTCTTAATACCTTAGATAAGTTGGGCAAGTTTGATGGCAAAAGTGATGAAGGTTTCTTTGTTGGGTATTCTTTAAGTAGCAAAGCTTTTAGGGTATACAACATAAGAACCAGGAAAGTACAAGAAAACTTGCATGTTGGGTTTCTAGAGAATAAACCTTAAACTTGTTAGCATCAATTTATGGAGTCGAACAAGGAAGGCTCGGTCACTCTTCGTTGGAGCTTCGGTGGTCATTATTAATTAGTTAATGTTGTAACAGGATAATTAGGGATGGGGCTCGATAGATAATCTTAATATTGTATTTGTTTCGGGTTTAATCCCAAAGCAAAAACACGAGCCCGGGTCTTGTTAAATATTCCCGCACGTCCACATTTAATGTGTAGGAGTATATATATATATATTTAGATATTTTTCTAAAAAAAACTAACTATATATAGATATTTTCTTTTAGAAAAATATCTAGTTTTTTTTCTTTTCGACAAAAATCTATTCTTCTTTTCAATCTCTTTTCTCTCTCATCTCTCTCTCTCATTTTCGAGTCTCTCTCTCTCTCTCTAGTTTCTTATGTTTGATTCGTGGTTCGGGTTATGAAGTGTTAATCGGGAACCTACAATTGGTATCAATCGCCTCGGGTGGATAGCGTATTTTTTTTGGTGTTGTAAGCATATTAGACTCGACAAATTTGGTTCATCATTCGGCAAACATAGTTTTCGTGGCTCAGTTTGTTATTGGAAACGAAGAGAAGAACGAAAAAGTAGTAAAACATCACGATCGAACGAGTGGAAAATCGTTTGGATCTCGTACTGACTCATGTGACTAATCAAGGATCGAACGAAGTGAAAAGCTCAGGATCGTATAGAGCGGAAAACCTCAACGATCGAACGAGCGGAAAACCTCAACGATCGAACGAGCGGAAAACCTCAAGGATCGAACGAGTGAAAAGCTCCAGGATCGAACGAGCGGAAAACCTCAACGATCGAACGAGCGGAAAACCTCAACGATCGAACGAGCGGAAAACCTCAAGGACTCGATCGGAGGTAAAAAAGCTCAGGACTTTGGATCGATAAGATGCGGTTCTAGTGATTCGAACGATGCGAATCTTCGATACGAGCGGATCGATATCGAAAGGTTAGAACTAGTGGATCGAACGAGCAATGAACCAGCGGAAAACGTTTACGTGCGATCGAACGAGCGGAATTCGAACGACTGCGAAAATTTATCAAGGTTCGATCGGAGCAAATTATTTTTCGATCCGATAGAATTTTTTTTTGGGGGGATAAATATAAAATTAGTGAGTCGAAAAGGGTTTCAGTTATAACAGCCATAACTTTGTCCGTAAGTCCTTTTAGGGCTGACCTCTAAAATTATAGACTTAGATGATTTGTTAGCAAGGTCTGGTAATCTGACAAGAGCAAAAGGGGTCTTTGGTTATACTGCTTTTTGTTCCCCTCTACCTCTCCTTATTATCAACAGACCAAACCCTTAGACTTGTCCTATTCAGGTTTGAGGATTCAAACAACTGTGGTTACTTGGGTAGGGTCCTAGGTGATTCTAAGTCTAAAGATATAACCATGTTTTTGTGTAGAGAGTCAATAATTCTTAGGAGAATAACTGATGACTCTTTTAACACACAACCAAGACTGTTAATGAAACTTGCTCAAGTTGTGTTCCATTTAAGGTAGACAAAGATTGGAATGAAAAGTTTTTCCAATTCCTGCTAATCATTGTTAGGGTAGAAGAACTTAAAAGGCTAGGGGAATAATACTGATGGGCTCCAACATTGATCTCATGAAGAAGTGTCATCAATGAACTCACTTCGGGGGAGATTGTTAGCCTCAATTTTATTGAGTCAATAAAGGAAGCTCGTTCCCGTGTTCAAGACCTCACTTCGGGGGAGATTGTTAGCCTCAATTTATTGAGTCGAACAAGGAAGCTCGGTCACTCTACGATGGAGCTTCGGTCTTTAATTAGTTAATGTTGTAACAGGATAATATCGGGAATCGGGCTCGATAGATAATCTAATATTGTATATGTTTCGGGTTTAATCCCAAAGCAAAACCCGAGCCCGGGTCCTAGTTAAATATCCCGCACGTCACATTAAATGTGTAGGGGTATATATATATATTTAGATATTTTCTAAAAATATCTAACTATATATAGATATTTTCTTATTAGAAAATATCTAGTTTTTTTCATTTCTAAAAATCTATTTTCTTTTCTATCTCTTTTCTCTCTCATCTCTCTCTCTAATTTTCGAGTCTCTCTCTCTCTCTAGTTTCTTGTTTTCGTGGTTCGGGTTATGAAGTGTTGTTAATCGGGAACCTACAATTGGTATCAATCGCCTCGGGTGGATAGCGTATTTTTTGGTGTTGTAAGCATATTAGACTCGACAGATTTGGTTCATCATTCGGTTTAATCACTCGAAACACATATTTTTTCGTGGCTCATTTTGTTATTGGAAACGAAGAGAAGAACGAAAAAGTAGTAAAACGTCACGATCGAACGAGTGGAAAATCGTTTGGATCGAACGAGTGACAAATCAAGGATCGAACGAGTGAAAAGCTCCAGGATCGAACGAGCGGAAAACCTCAACGATCGAACGAGCGGAAAACCTCAACGATCGAACGAGCGATCGAACGAGCGGAACTTTTGATCGAACGAGAAATTTTTTTTGGACCGAACGAAATTTTTTTGTGTGACGAAAAGGGTTTCAGTAAAACAGCCATAACTTTTGATCCGTAACTCCGTTTTAGGCCCGTGACCTCTCAAATCAAAGAGAAAAACGAGACGGATCACACTGTAGCCAATCGTTGGCAGGTTAAGGATTTTTTGAAGCCCAAAAACATCGTTTTCTATGAGAAATTAACATTTTTCAGTTTTTTTTGGAATTTTTCGTCGCTGATTCCGAATCAAATCATTCACGGTTATCTAGTGATCTTGTAAAATCCTGTTAATTCATTATCGGTTTTGATCATAGACGAGTAAAATCCCGTGAACGT
>BQNB010127852.1:0-13121 GCA_026074375.1 Tanacetum coccineum | reverse complement strand
AGCAGCCACCCAAGCACCTTACAAGCACCTCCATCACCCTTGCATCACCAACTTGGCCACCAAGACTTCTCATCACCTCCTTGTCACTCCATACTAGCCGAAACCACCTCCACACCCTTACACCTTTCATATCTAGTTTCCTAGCTCTCAAGACTCACCATCTAGCATCCCTTAGTAATCTTCACTAGCCTTGACACTAATCAAACACCAAAACTTAGGCACCAAGCCCATTCGAGCCCTATAAAAGCCAAAACACACACACTCTTTCAATCACACCTCAAATCTTCATCACCACTCAAATGGAGTCTTAAACAAGATCAAGGAAGATCAAAGAAGGAAGAACTCAGCAAATTTGAAGCCAAGAATCAAGAAAAAGAAGCCATTGAAGGCGTTTCTAGGCGTACGAACCCAAAAACCCCATTTTGACCCATTTTAGCTCAAGTAAGCTTATAATCTTGTTCAATAAGCTCATAATCTGTTTTAGAATGTTCATAAGACTCCTAAGATCCTATATAAACTCTTGTTTAAGCCTTGAATCCTCAAACCCATGCGTTTTTGGTTAAAACCCTAAAAACGACCCGTTTTGATTTTCTAGCTAACGAATCCTTTTTCTAAACTTTTGTTACATTAGAACATCTTATTTTAGCTTATTCTAATAAGCCATGACCTGAAAAACTCCTTTGGATTTCAAAAATATCAAAATTATGAATTTTGGACTTGATTTGCAAATGTTTTCATGCATAGGGGTATATATCGTAACTTTCTGAAATTTATAACTAGAAGGGCTGAAAATGTCATTTTCCTAAAGTTATAACTATAAGGACCTATCTTGCCAAATTTCAAAGTTAAAGGTTTAAATTATATATACTTTATATATAAAGGACTAAACTTGTAAAAGTTTATAAATCGAGGGTATATATTGCCATTTTTGCAAACTTAAAAATATAAAATATAATATTTTTATATAAATTATAAAAATATATATTAATATTATAAAACTCGATTTTATTAAAACCCGATACATTTATCGCTATTAATCAACGATCGACGCATTATAAAACAATTACGTTATATAATTAACATAATTTATCATCGACTAGCTTTTGAAGAAACTTAAAATCTTATCGTGTCACGTTACTAGGGAATTTCATGTGAGGGGTTCCATTTGGGTATTTGTTTTGACGAGTTTGCTGGGTTTACGATTTAAAGTGCCCTGACTCCTCAAACGATACTACATGGCCTCTGGATTATGATAGCCCGAACAGTGATACAATATTTCTATAAATTAATAAATCAAAGTAATACGTTAAACTTTATGAAGTTTTGAAACATAAACCATCACACTAAGACTTGACATATTACCCCAGGTTGCGTGACGAGGCCGTTACTTTCACTTGATATACTTTTGCCATCAATCAGATTTCCCTAGTTAAGGTGAGCTCATAGCCTCGCATTTTAAATCTTCTAATGTTTTCATAAACCCGCGAGGGGGATACATGCTATAAACCATGAATATGAGTGTTTTTCTAACTGTATGCTATCCTGATATATTATTGCCTAAGTCCTTACTTTTGCCATTAAGACCCCACTATCATGAACCGTTAATTACTTTTCGGAGTAAGCGCGAATGCTGTGAATAGATCTATTTAGGACTGAACTCCCCGTTGGTGTACCTATACTTTCTGGTAACCAAACGCACTTCATTTGAATCACTATGCGGGTGTTTGGCAAAGGCACCCGTTGGGGCAACTTTTTGTGATTATTGATTATCTCAAGGTCTCGGTGTCATGAGCTTAGGGCAATAATACTGTTTTCTATAATAATTGTACTCATTGCAATTATTACACTTATGGGTGTATAACAACGTAACCCACTATTAAACTTGTATTCAAACTGTTTAACATAAACCTATGAATTTCACTCAACCTTTGTGTTGATCTTTTTAGCATGTTTATCTCAGGTATTTGAGCAACTTATGGCACGGAGTGGCACGGACTTGAAGATGGCTAAACTGTTATCATTCAAACTTTATGTTTCTAGATGTTTGGGACCTCTCTTTTGTAAAAACTCTGATGAATAAATGAATGATAACTAAATTTTCCAAAAACGTCTCTTTACGATTCGTTTTCTATGATTATGACTGTTGTACTATGAAATAATACCCCAGATTAGCTTCCGCTGCTATATATGTCAAAATGGGGGTGTTATATATAGGTTTTATATTCAGTAAACGGTTTAAGGTGTTAGAGAGTAAAATAAGAAGTTGCAATAAACAGGTCCATACTTGGTAATTAAGCATACACAAGCAGTTTTGGGAGTTGGTTATTTGATTATGGATAAGTGTGTATTAGTAAGCAAAATCACCAGCACTCAAAAAACTTATTATTTGATTACGTATTATGTTTTGTTATGGTATAAAATGACCGAAAACTATTAGTTTTGCATAGGTTATAACTGATTTTTCACTTTTGGTGATTTCTAAAAGCATAAGTAGTTGTATCAATCCCAAAGACCCTTTTATGGTCAAATAATGAGCTCTGAGTGCTAAGTTTAATAGTTGCTTCTCGAAATTTGATTCTGTGATGATTCCAAAACACATAATCTTAAAAAAAATGCAATCCAGATTACTCCCTAAATTACGCATCTAAAATATATGGATCGAGATAGCTTCTTACTGCATAGCATAGTTTCTCATATGTTATGTTATTATGTGAACCTATATATTGGTTGATTCATGTCGTTCTTTTCGTGTATGTCATGTGGATATTCTATATCAACAGCAGGAAAGATAGTTTAGCATGCTGACTTACCAAGACCATTTGGCACATAATACCAGTCCTTCGATTGTTGGCGATCTTGCTATAACAACATATGGGTTAAAGGCTTCATTTTCAACATGTGTTGTGTGAACCCATAAACCCATGGTAAGGTTTAGTGATGTTAAATAAACTTTTGTAGTTGAGTTCCTTTAAACCTAACAATTAATTCTCATTCTATTGATGAGTAATAGTTAGAATATATATCTGCAGATGATGTGAAAACATGATTTCATTTTAACATTATATTCATTCAACATTATTGTATCAAACATTTTACTACTTCTTTATCTTTTAAGAATTCTTGGAGCTAGCCCGCCCATCACTTATATATTGGTTAAACATTATGTTTGTGAATGCTGATGTATTTGATTGTTCTCATTCTCATATAACATTGCATACATCCTTTTGAGAGTATGCATTACTGTTTTCTTATGTGCCATTTGAATGATAAGTTACACAAGATTATTAGCTGTGGATATATGTTTCTTTTACGATTATGAGTCACAAAAACTTTGTTTTATTGTAAACATGTAAATAAGTTAATGATACCTTCAAAACTATGTTAATAATCTTATTTTGAATAATTCTTGAAGCTAGCCGCCCATGAGGCGGGCCTTGAATCTAGTTGTAGTATAAGTTGTTCGAGATAGGGTATGGATATGTTTATGTTTTTTTGATGTTATACTAATTATTAAGCAGATTTTCATAAGTATGTGTGTTTGAAAAAACTAATTAATTAGATAAGTTATAAACATTATTTCAGATGACCAGCAAAACATTTTGTGAAAAAAGGGGGAGATGAATCCTAAAATGAGAGTAAAGGTCTCTCAGATTGTTACTGTAAAATATTCGATTTTATCGTAGTTGATATATAATCGGCTATCCAAAACTGAATCAGTTGCAAAGCAAATCCAAAGACCCTCAAAGGTACAAAAGAAAATAAGAACTTTTAAGTATTCAACTTATATTAATGGTCAAATTTTGATAGATATAGAAAGGGATACATATTGAAGCCCACACAAATACCCTATGCATTAAGTTGAAAGGTTCTTATAGATGACTGCTTTATATGTTCATTTGTGATTTTTGCTAAGGAAAAAGTACCACAATACATTTCATGGGTCTGGTCTTAAATCTCATTCTTCTTGTACAGCGAGTCACACTGACGTGTTTTTATTATGTAACATGTTTATTAATTGCTTATCTTTTTATAAGTAACCTTCAACAAAGGAGTCTATATCTTCAGGGTGAGCCATTTTCTAGCATAGCCGTAGGTGCAACCATGATAGGCATTAAAATCTTGAACACCAAAACCTGTGTGGTCAAATCTATATTGCTTACATCAATAAATGCACCTAAAATAGATTACACGAAATAATTGGTTATGAGTGATAACTTACAAATGCAGATAATGTAAAATAATATAAGACCCTTAACAGATATACTATAGCCATATATGAAAAAAAATATTAACAAAATAAGAAAACTTATGGTTATAGGGGCGAGATCATTTAACATTGGTGCAACGGCCTCGAATGCGAACATGAAAATATATTCACCACTGGATGATATCATAAATAGGACACACATAGCAAGCACTGCAGCTGGAGTTTTTGTAAAGAACGCACAAGCTTTTGGTGGTGCTGCTGCAGGTACAAAAGTCGAGGTGGTAACCTTTATTTCCCATCCAATGCAATATCGAGATGGATAAAGATATTTGCTTTTTAAGTTGCAACATTTACCTTAACTTAAAAGGGTCATGGTGCAGGAACATCATAAAGAGGTAGTAAAATGCTTAGTATGATATCTGCAGGAACATCAAGTTCCATATCTTTAATTTCTTTTTCCAACTCTACAGGTTTTGTCACATACACAAATTCCTGTGAAACCAACATGATATTATGGAAAATTAAGGTTATACGGACCATGGAGATAGTAATTGACTCCTACATTCAGAATTATGTATATTATTACTGAACTACACAACCGTAATATGAAAATCATAATCGATTTATGCCAAACACTTTTAAAAGTTTGGCTACAGGTCTTGAGTAACTTATCACAATAAGCACCTGAAACTATATCTATAATCTTTAACTTAGGTAAAATGTTGTAATTAGGGGTTGATTGGATAACTTATTTCAGCCGCTAATATACCTTGACATGATCATTTCAACTTCTCTTAATAATGTGTTCAATTATAGGCTGTTTAGATAGCCTACTTTAGCATCATATCTATAATACTAAAAGATTCAGCCCCTAAATTTATTGGGGTTGTATCTTTAAATGCTCTCAATTCAAAATCGACTTCCTTCATTCATTAATGCAGGAACCTATACTCAGCTTCTAAATTGAATAACAGCCATGGTTACCAAACCCCTCATCTCCTCAAAGAAATCCTAGGGTTACATAACTAACGAAACCCCTTATCTCCTCAAAGAAATCCTAGGGTTACATAACTAGAAAAAGAAGCTGCTATATTGAATAATAACACACACCGATCTTACCATCAAATCATCTTACACAACCGATCTTCAAAGAAGACAAATCATCTTACCATCAAATCTGTTCCTTAAACCACCGCCCCACGCACACACCAAATTCATTCTCAAACCTTTTCAGTCGGTTTGTTTGGTCTGATGGAGGCAGATGTGGCGGAGTTGGCGGCGGTGGTGTTGCTACGATAAGAAACAGTTATTTCCTCATTGGTTTGTTTCTTAAAAATAACCTGTAACAACCATATTTTCTATGATTCTTATTAGTATATTGAAAAATCCTAATTTAATTCACTATTATCTCATTAAAGGATCATTTAAATTTAATTCACTATAATCTAATTTAACTGCGGATAATGAATGAAATTCGTTCTGTTTAATTCACTATTATCTAATTTAATTCATTATTAGTATTAGGGATGTTTTTTGTTTTTGATAATTTGGTGTTGGGATTTTATTAAGTTGAAATTCGTTCTGTTTATTTCTAACTGCGAGGTTCGTGGAATTACAGGTAGAATTCGATGAAAGTGGGAAAGTAATTGGTGCCACATTTGAAGGAGAAACTGCGAGATGCCAAACGGTTGTATCTGATCCATCATAGTTATAACTCTCGCAATGTTTTAATATGTGTTAGGAAATTTTCTCAGAAACAGTTGTATGTTTTATAAAATCTATTCTTTAATATGTGGAAAGCTGATAGAAAGTTGGAATTTGGTAACGGGTCAAAATGGGTCAGGTTGAATCGCCACACCAATTGAATACAGTGTTGTAAATATCGGCCTTGGCGGCCGATATATCACTGATATATCGCTTATCGGTGGTCAGCCGATACGTTTTTTCACTTATCGGTAAAAAATCGGTTTTGGTCAAAATCGGTCAAAATCGGCCGATTTTTGGGTTTTTTTTTTGGTATTCTGATTTTCTTGATCGTGATTTAATAAAAGTATACAAAACTGAATTAAAACCACACATAATGTATATTTTACAACATATACATAAGATATATAGTTAAAAATAATAAGAATATTAAAAAACTTATTAAATATATATATATTTTGCAGAATTCCTTTATAATTTAGGGTCTCCGCCGAGAAACCGATATATCGCCGCCAAGACCGATATATCGCTTAAAGGGGGTCGACCGTCGAGGTACCGCCGAGCGATATTTACAACACTGATTATACTTTTTGAGTTTATGTTTATGTATAATGCCTTATCTTGGAGCATTCGGTTTTAAGTATTCGAGTCCCGGTGCATTAGCGTGGTGTTGCAAAATATAGAAGTTAAAACGTACGGCCTATGTAGGACTTTAGAAGAAAGGAGATTGTTAACGACGCATGGGTTAATATGAATCTGAATTTTGTTACTGTATTTGATTAGTTTGAGTAACTTACAGTTTCTGAGTAGTGTATAGTTAGTATTATTATGTGATTTATGTCAAATCTTGGCATTTGATAAGTTTTGAGTTATGGTTGCAGTTGTGCAAGTCATATCATTTTGAATTATGATTCGTTGTTTCTTTATAGGGGACTTAAATTGTAGGATTATATAAGCAAATCTTGGGTACTAATTAGTATTATGTGATATATGTTTAATTGTGAATTTGACGAGTTTGAGTTTATGAATAATGCAAATCTTGGAGCCATTCGGTAATGGTGCATTAGGGGAATCTAGAAGTTGAACATAGTCTCTTTATATGGGCTGACATGAATTAAGTTTTGAAGTGGGATGACAACGTAAATGTAACAGCTTGTCGTTGAGAATTATTGTAGAGTACTATTGGCAGGATTAGTAGTTATGATTTTGCGACGTTGAGGCAGTGATTGGTAGTTGTGGTTTTGCGACATTGATTAGGTTTGATTAGAGAAAGTTGGTATGGGGATGTTGGGACTGGTTATGCAATTTGGTTATCTTCTTGTCGCGTTTTGCGGGTTATTGAGAGTGCTTATTTAAACTGCAGGAGTCTTTGCTTGGGAAATTTACTGGTTGCTAATAATTTCTATATAGGGGCAAGAATCATTGAACTTCGATATCATTCGTATGCATCTATCAGGATATTGATTATAACAGTCTTGATATTGCGTGGTTACTAGTAATAAGCATGATGTTAGATGGCGAAATTTGTGTTTCTGTTTGTGTGGATGTAGTTTGTCGATCTTTGATACACATTATGGATACGCTGGTTGAATTCCCAACTTTTTTGGCATAATCGCTTATGGCGTCATGTTCTTTTTAGTAGTAGGCTGGAATTCCTTTATCTTGTAGTGTGTGGTTAACTATTAATAACATTTTTTGCAGGCCAGCAAGGACAATAATTGATGTTGTATTAGGGTTCAGTCTTGATGACACCCCTAGCAACCTTGCTGGCTTGAGCGAACTTGTTTTTTGTTTTGACTAGTGATGTAAGCTAAAATTGGATGCCAAGAAAGTAAAATTCCCAAGAAGGTAACAGATTAAGGAAGCAGCTAAACTCCCAAGAAGGTAAAATTAGATGCCAACAAAGTCCTTTTATTGATGACTCTGGTTAATTTTACAAATTCACCCAGATGAGTAAATGTGGAAAAATTAATAATTCGGGTGGATTAAGTGACGGGTTAGGCCAGATTAAGATGAGAAATGGTACTTTCTGTATGAGTCAAAGCAGGTTGGGTTGACTTGAAACACTTTTTGTCTAGTTTTGTTAATAATAAAGTGATTTATGAGTTTATTTGCATTACAAATAAACTTTGGGCGACTTTTAACATGTTCAGTCAAATTATATTGTTAGATTGCTTACATTATTATCCTGTTAAGGGCTCGTAAGATTAAACATAACCACCAAATCAACCCATTCATAAGTAAACCTATTTCAAAATCCAATCTCTACAGATTAGTATATTATAAATATGTGATGTTTGTTTCCTGTCCATTTAGGATGCCCGTGAGAAACTACAATGAGACTACAACTTGCAAGAACAATCATCTTTGAAATTTGCCAAATCACCATCACTTCAGAGAGTTTCCAACCTACATACAGCAAGGTCTCTGGATTATGCTTATAACTCACATGAATCTCCAAGAAACCCGAGATCACCTGAAAGAACAGGTGAAAACGGTTAACATGTGGATGGATCAGACAAAGAGCCATCAATAAAATGGCAAGATAGTTTTGAGATGAGACTTCCTGAGTTACCTAAGATCGATGACCATTCTGTTCAAAGACAAGCATCTCACGGGACGGACCATCGATTACACCACTTTTAACATTTGATCCAAACAATGAGCGCTCACATTCACAAACTTTTAGTCAGCCTAATTCTCATGTCGGTGACGATCCGGTCATAGTCGAGGTGGTCAAGGAAAAGCGAAAAGAGCCACCTATGTGGAGGTTCATAGAGCTGAGCTTTGTTGAATGGCTTTATGCTATTCTGGGAAGCACGGGTGCTGTAATATTTGGTTTTTTAATCCGCTTCTTGCTTATATGATTGCATTGGTTGTGACCGAGTACCATAGAAATGAGAGTAACAAACATATGCAAAATGAAGTGGATAAATGGTGCTTGATCATTGCCTGCATGGGTGTTGTTACAGTAATTGCAATTTTTTTGCAGCACTTCTACTTTGGTATTATGTGGGAGAAAATGACATAGCGAGTTAGGAGAATGATGTGTTCTGGTTAGTACTTCCTTTTCTAGCAAATCCTTGTTCTTTATTCTTATCAATTAATGCAGATTAGAAGTGACTAGTTTGACCTATTTAATTATGGATGGGTCAATTTGGGTTATGTTATCTTTCTAACGCGTTATATAGGAAAACCAATAATATTAGCTTAGAAAAAACAAGTTCAAAAGTCTTCTAATGTGTTCTAGTGCACAAGAGTCCCATACACTCTCTTACTAGTAATTCATAAAAACAAATTTGGATAGAAAGTTTTTTTTGGGTTAACGACAACAAAATGTTTTCCCTTTTTCAACCTGTTACACCAATTCTCCTTTTTTTGTGTTTTACTTTTACCATCTCCGATGCACAAATGATATTAATCACTGTGTTTGTTTTGTTTTCTATGACAACGATGTTTTGCAATGAAGTTGGATGGTTTGATGAAGAAGAGAACAGTGTTGATACATTGTCCATGCGATTAGCAAATGATGCAACATTTGTGAGAGCTGCTTTTAGCAATCGACTTTCAATATTCATACAAGTTTTAATTTACAGCTATCATTGTGGTGTTTCTGATAAGGATGATCTTACAGTGGCGGTTAGCACTAATGGCATTGGCCACACTTCTAATTCTTACTCTTTCCGCCATTGCTCAGGTGTCAGGTATACATCCATTATGAACACATCAGTTATCATGCAACAGCTCGCATTCTATCTTATAATAACTTCTGAACACTTCAGTTGCAAAATATAAGTTCAGTTGTAAAGGTTTTTTTTCTGCTATCATTTAAAGACTGCAGATAATAATTTTGCGCAGATTATTGTGTCATGCTACAGGACGCAAGTACTAACATGATCCAAACGTAAACCTTCAATGAATGACAAGTATTATTCGCATGTGTAAAATTCGTGTGTTATGATGTAAAAAATCGATATAGATTTTTGGTGTCTTGATGTTCTAATGCAAGTTTGGTATTTTTATATACGTAACATCATTTTGATTGACAACTAGTTTAGAGATAATTTTATAATTCGTCAAGTATTATTATGAAGCTAGCGTGTTATGAAGCTAGTTAAATATATAGGGTAACTATTTTACAAATTGTAGCCATCCTTTTAATTTCAGTATATGTAGAAAAAAACTAATCTGAATTGTTTTCTTGTAT
The DNA here is from genome assembly GCA_026074375.1 of Tanacetum coccineum. Classification (NCBI taxonomy): domain Eukaryota; kingdom Viridiplantae; phylum Streptophyta; class Magnoliopsida; order Asterales; family Asteraceae; genus Tanacetum; species Tanacetum coccineum. The sequence continues at coordinate 3,003 of BQNB010127852.1, read as the reverse complement.
CGCAGGCTACATTGCTTTGTTGTACTTTAACAAAAACACTGTACGTGAAGAGGTGTACATAAAGAAGATGTCAAGATTTTTGGAATTTTACTTAGTTAACTTTTCTTTCTATTAGATTATGTATGTTCGCTATTTACGTTGAATAATTTGTTCAAAGTACAACTTTATATTTTCTATTGAATTTAATTTTTCTATTTTGGAATGGAAATTTCAATTTATATATTAGACTTGCTGAAAAATTGTGTATTATGAATATTCAAAGTGTTGCATGAAATAATTGTACGACAAATCATTAGAAAAAGTGTTGCACTAATATGATTAAAACACCAGAAAGTGTTGCACTCAATACATTAAAGTGTTGCATGCTTAATGGTTCCAAATGAAAGGGTGTTGCACATCAATGTGAAAAAGTGTTGCACACCCACATGAAAAGTGTTATTGAATCTAAAAGTGTTGCACCCGCGTGTACAAGTGTTGCACTTAAGTGTAAAAATTGTTGCATTTTATTTTAAAAGTGTTGCACATTAAAGTATCACAATTGCTAAACATGGGCAACACTTTCAAAAAGTGTTGCATAATCCAATATAAGTGTTGCATATACCTAAGGCAACGTTACATAACGCAGCACTTGACGAAGTGTCGTGTTATGCGTAATGCAACATTTTAACGGCATAATACAACACTTTATTGGTGTTGCCTTAACTTCATTTTGTTGTAGTGGAGAGAGAAAGTGGTTTTATTATTGAATGATTAGTGAAATTACAAATGGGAGGTTCGCCCCTCTAAGGAAGATTAGAGGGGTTTATATAGCCCTTACACAAGCCATCTTTTGTGTGCATCTTGTGTTTTGTTTTGTTTGAATAAATTACAGCAGGTAATGGAGGAGGATGCTTGGAGGAAAATTGATTGATCTCACAAGCTTATGCTAGCTTTTGCGTAGCATTTATCATATGGAGTTCGATCGCGATTACTTTGCCCGGGAGTTTCGTTTCTCTTGAACTATTATTTATTTTCCCTATTTTACATACTTTGAAGTTTATTTTTCACATTTAGGCCAATCTAAAACTTAAGTGTGGGGGAGGTAAATAAGAGAAATGTGACCGGTTTTATTACTTCCAATTTTTGGGCCAATTTATTTTTTTGTGTAGTTTTCACGCTTTTAGGTTAATATATTAGAATAACTGGATCAATCCACTGGTGAAAATAAGGTAATTCTAAAAAATTCGAGATGTGTCCCGGTTAATATTGCAATCCATTTTAGGATCGATGACATTTGCTAGCGCATTTATAGCCCTTTTCCACTAAATTGTGAGGATTTGAGCCTATTTCATATAACATACATCTTTTATGCTTAATCTTTTTGCTATGAATGTGCCGGTGATTTTATTTATTCTAAAACGTGTGCTTGTAAATCATTACCAGACCGCAGTGAGATCACATTCATGTGATATAAGTGTATATGCGTGATAAAGAGGCAATCTTAGGATTTTAACCCAAATAGCCTTTTCCGTTTTCATCTTTATATTAGCTAGTTATACTGATTAGCTAACCACCCATATTAACCCTTTTGTTAGCACTCACTTTTAGTGCTAGATACCCTTAGATCACCCATCAAGCCAATCTTTTCGATTTTGTTACATCCACTAAAAAAAGAAAAAAAATATTTAACTTTAAACCTTAGCCTAACCCTTGTCAAGTCTAAATGGTAGGTTGCTAGTTGCTTGGTATGATGGATTGTTTTTGATGATTGGTAGTTATGCCATTCCGACAAAGACGAAGGATGCATACTTATTATTTGTATTTTTGTGGTGTATGTTTATGCTAAGTGTGGGGGGAGTTGTGATGTATGAAAAAAAAGAATAAGTCATCAAAAAAAAGAAGTAAAAATGTATGATGACAATTATAGCCAATGTGCTATATTATTATGAAGATGAAAGAAGACGAAGTATATTGAGATATCGATTAGCCAATGTGCTAAGACGTGATATACTTATATGGTGATCGATATGTGAAGGTGGAATAAATTGGTAACTATAATCATTTATGGGTTTGCGGATTGTTCGATAACTAGCAACATTGGGACTTAGACTTTTGACTTACATGTTCTCGTAATACACCCTCTCATAAAACACCCCATGCCTTATCCATACCCTCTATTAACCTGAAGCCTAACGTTACAACCCAATAAAAGACCTCTTTAGATGTGTACACTTGGTGCTTATGCCATGTCGGTTGAGTTTTGTTTCTTGTACAAGCCTATGGTAATAAATTTAGTCACGACTGAGCTATGAGTGTGATTTCTCTTATATACTCCACCACCACCTAAATAAATGAGTGTTGAGTGAATTATACTTCATTCCTTTTTCGTGAGGTGCTTAGAAATGTTAATCAAGCGAGAAAACCTTTGGTTATTGTCAAACATCTCGGTTTTCACCAAAAGCTTAAAATGATGAATCTTATCTCGTACTTGTACTTGGTAGATTTGCATCGCATTTTTCTAATTATTTTTGTGCACCATGTGGATTTATTTTTCTTTCATTTGCTTAAGGACAAGCAAACCCTTGGGGGGGGGGGGGGTGTTTGGGCCTTTTGCGCTTATTAATAAAAAAACAAAAATATTCGATATTTTTAAAAAAATTTCTAAAATTTGTTTTCCTTATTTTTTTCATTTAAGTATTTTCTTTTTTAGTTCTTTTCTTAGATTTTCTTGAGGGCAAGCAAAAAGTTTAAGTGTGGGGGAATTTGATAACGCTCAAATTGAGTATGTTTTTAGGAGCGTTATCATTTTTTGTACATGTTATTTGGTTAATTTAATATGATTTTGCTACTAATATTGCAACCCTTTAGCCTCAAGAAAACAATAAATACCCAAGGCCTTCACACTACTATATAAAGGAGTCTCATGGCATTGTTTTTAAGAATCAAATCATCATTCTCTCTTCTAAACATCATATCAACTTCTCCTTCACCCTTGAGGACGAATTTCCACCATTATATCTCTCC